>LPNX010275420.1:175747-250201 GCA_001517045.1 Pseudotsuga menziesii
CATTTGGTGCTGAGAGTTCCGCAGTTGTCTACACAGATACATTCAAGAGGAAATGGAGTTCCTCGACATCTCCTCGCTTGGTACGGCATATCGGTATGCTGCCAAAATTGAGCAAAAATTCAAACAAAAAAAGCGAGACTTTGGATCTGCGAATCAGAAGCAAGGGAAAGGTGCCCCCAAACCGCAGAACCAAGGACACAGCCAAGGCATGGCGACTCAAGAAAACTTGCCAAAGCCACAAGCAAAGAGCAACACTGCAAAGCCGAAGAAGGAAGCGGGAAAGTGGTGCGAGTTCCATAAGAGCCCCACTCACAACACAAGTGAGTGTCGGGCTAAGCAGTCACTGGTGGCTGAGATAAAGGCTTCTGAATCAGATGCATACTCTGACACTGAATCTAAACCTGAGAAGGAGAATGACAGAGGGAAGAAGATTATCGACGCAGAGCCCAACGCCACCGTTGCCACCATGAAGATCCAAAAGGAAGAACCAGAAGATTCAGAGGAGGAGGAGCGTCTTTTCCACTCCCAGATGTGGGTAAAGGGTTCCCCGCTACAGTTCATCGTCGACAGTGGGAGCCAAAGAACCTGATTTCAACAGAGGTCGTGAAGCGGTTGGGTTTGCTGACCACAGCACACCCTCAGCCGTACACCATCGGGTGGCTTCACCAAGGACGAGATCTTCGCGTCAGCCAGCAGTGTTGCCTTCCCTACAGCATCAAGCCCTTCACCGATGAGGTATTATGTGATATTGCTCCTCTTGATGTTTGTGATGTATTATTAGGTCAACCATACTTACGGAAGCGACATGTTGTGTATGAGTCCCGGCCTCGCGCTGTTATTATTACGTTGGGAAATAATTTGTACAAGATACCAGAGGTACCACCCCCTACCGCTATCTCTTTGGTTACTGCAAAACAATGCAGTAAGCTCATTCCAAAACCGGGAAGTTTGTTTTCTTGATGATCCGCCCTCAGGGCAAGAAGAAGATCGTGGCCACAACCTCCAGACAGGGCCCCTCCGCACGACAACAACAAATGGACAAGGTCGTGGAGGAGTACCGAGACATATTCACCTCACCCACCGAGGTGCCTCTCCACTGTCAGGTCAAGCACCCCATCGACCTAACCCCAGGTGCATCGCTGCCCAATGGACCGATCTATTGCCGCTCTGTTCTGGAGAATGATGAAATCAAGAGGCAAATTCAAGAGCTGCTGCAGAAGGGTCACATCCGACAGGTCCTCTAAACATTGCGGCAGCACAAGTTGTGTGCCAATTTTGGACAAGTGCACTTTTGGCATGACCCAGGTTCAATATCTGGGATACATTATTGATGATTGTGGGGTACATGTGGATCCAACCAAGATCCAAGTCATTCGGGATTGGCCATCCCCAACTACTCTAACAGAGCTTCGCAGCTTTTTGGGCCTTGCTAATTTCTACCGCAGGTTCGTGTTGGGATTCTCTCATATCACTTGGCCCTTGAGTCAAATCACTAAGGGAGGAGCGAAAGCAAAATTCTTTTGGTCAGAAACTCAGCACAAAAGGCGTTTACAGAATTGAAACATCGCCTCTGTTGTGCCCCAGTGCTCACATTACCAGACTTGCAACAACCATTTGAGATCAAGACAGATGCCTCTGACTATGCTATTGGGGCAGTCCTTACTCAACAAGGGCATCCAGTGGCATATCACAGTGAGACACTGTCAGACACAGTCCGCAAATATCTCACTTATGACAAAGAGATGTATTCCATTGTACAGGCTTGCTAACAACGGAAGCATTACATTTTGGGGAAGGAAACAATCATCCACACAGACCACCGAACCCTGCAGTTCATGCAGACACAAGGGAAGTTACAGAACGATCGCCATCAGAAGTGGTCCACATATCTACAATAGTTTCATTTAAACATCAAGTACAAGAAGGGAAGCACCAATAATGTTGCAGACTGCCTCAGCCGCCCACCAATCATGGCGATAACGACCATGCTCAACTCTTGTGGGCACGAGACTTCTGATTGGCCACTTCTCTACAAGAGCGATCCAGAATTCAACCACATATACCAGACGCTCTTGGAGGGAAACCAAGTTCCAAAATTTCACCTCCAGGATGTACTATAGTGTCACATGGGACACCTTTGTGTTCCTTCAAGCGAGCGTGCCAAGATGATTTGGGAAGCGCACTACAATCGGGTCGTTGGGCATTTCGAGGTCGAGAAAATAGTGGCATTACTGCAGAAGTATTTCTATTGGCCGAACCTTCGACAGGACGTCGGGAAGTACATCCGATCCTGCACTGCCTGCGCCATTGCCAAACCATCCATCAAGAAGCAAGGCCTCTATACTTCGTTGCCTACCCCTAGTCGACCTTGGGAATCCATCTCCATGGATTACATGTCAGGCCTTCCTTCTACTAAGCACAGCAACGACTATGTGTTTGTGGTCGTTGACAGATTCTCAAAGATGGCCATAATGGCGGCCTACAAGAAGAATATCACAGCAGAAGCCACTGCTAAACTCTTCTTTGAACGAGTGTGGGTACACTTTGGTATCCCACAGTTTATAATCTCAGACCGGGACAGCAGATTCCTTAGTACATTCTGGTCTAGCCTATGGTCAATGCTAGACACCAAGATCACAAAGTCCACAGCTTTCCATCCCCAGACTGATGGCCAGACAGAGGTCGTCAACAGGATGATCATACACATTTTGCGCATGTACAACTCAAAGAATCCACGCACATGGGATGAGAGCCTCCCCTATGTACAACACAACTATAACCGGGCCCTCCATAGCTCAACCAACCACAGCCCATTTCAGGTGGGCTTGGGATTCCAACCACTATGTCCCATTGACGTAGCCATGCCATTTGCAGCTACTCAGGCTGATTTAGTTCATATCCAGTCTGAAGTTTCCAAGGCAAACAACTTCATTGAGTGCATTCAACACATTCGCCAACAGGTTCATGACATATTGGACAGATCCAATGCTAAGTACAAGCAGCGACATGATTAGCATCGGGTGCAACACAACTTCCAGGTGGGCGATAAAGTGTGGCTACATTTACAGAAGGAGCGCCTCGCTGGACCCCACCGCAAGATTCGCCCGCTCCGATATGGGCCATACATGATCACCAAGGTTGTTGGAGACAATGCCTTCGAGCTCAGTATTCCACCATTCCTTGGTCTGCACCCAGTGTTCAATGTGGACCGCCTCCGGCCCTACTTTCCACCTCTACTGGACACATCAAACATGGCAGAACAACTCACACCAACAGAGTTAAGCCCCGACTGCATGGAACAAGCCACAACTGATCGGATTATGGACACACAGATCAAGAACACCCGCCAACAGAAGATCCAGTTATATCGAGTTGTCAAAGCAGGCCAACTCCTTCACCAGGGAAAGTGGTTCACTGGGGACCAAGTTCAACAAAAGTTTCCTCATCTCATGGAGGAACTCCACGCAATGGGGACCATTGCTTCCTAAGGGGGGAGGAATGATCCAAGAGGATATTGGTGGCCACCCACCTATTCCTCTTGGACCCCCACCAATGTTTTTTTCAGTTTTCCAGTTTCCTTAATTGTAGCACAATTTACTATTTTTGGCAGTTTTCGGGTCCTAAACTTCCGGAGCCGTTTTGAAGCCCTAAACGACGTTTTTTTGGCATCGAATGGTCGGGCAAATATGAATCCGTTCCGGACTCGATATTTGTCATTTATGGATGTAGTCCTTAAACAGATCTTTCTAACGATGTATCATGCGCGTCAAACGGAGGTAGTATGCTAAAGTTACGACCCCGAGAAATTGATGTACCAAGTTACCCAACGGGGCCCACATTAAGGCGCTTCACCTCCTAGGGTTAGGTTTTTGGATGTGTAGGGTTTTCGTTGTTTCTCAATAATATATAGGCCTTCAAGCCTCATTGTAACACAAAGTTCAGAGGCATGTAGCCGCCACATCTCTTCTCAGAGATAAGCTATGAGCACTCTAGCTAGTTTATTTCCATTCTGTATGTAAACAAGTTTCAGTTATTGATTAATGAAATGAAGTGTTATTTTCGTTGCATATTTGTTTCTATGGTTATTTGTGTATTCTGTTGCGTTCCTGCATAAATCCGGATCACACATATGTCAAAATGAATTAATTCCAAGATTCCTTTAAATCTATTCTTGCTTCTGGAGAAGGATTTCTTAGTGTTCTTACCTAAAACACAACCTTTGCAAACACCATCATGTTTAAGAGAAAATTTTGGCACACCTGTAACCATCTTTTGAAGGCCATGAAGAGTTGTATAGTGAAGGTGTCCAAACCTCCAATGCCACAATTCACATGGGTCAACTGTGTTGTGAACCAAAGCTTGTGTGGAATTCCTGGAAGCTTTGTAAAGGCCTCCCTCTCAAACTCCAATCGATTCAACTGAGCTTAGCTTCTCATTCTTTGCCCATAGTAGGACCTTCTTATCCATGAAGAGAACCCTGTAGCCCTTGTCTTCTAAGCCAACAACAGAGAGGCAGTTCTTCTTCAACCCAAGGACATATAATATGTCTTCAATATGTAGAACTGTGCTTGATTCAAGTTGAAGTGAGGTTGAGCCAACTCCTTCAATCTTGTAAGTGGTGCCATCCCCAAGTTCTACTTAAGTAGTGAAATTCTTCTTTGTGTAGTTGGTAAGTGCTTCTCGAAAACCTGTCATATGCCTGGAAGCACCACTATCTACTAACCAAGAGTTAGCACTGTTAGTGATGGATCCAGAAAGAGCAGAGATCAGGTAATAATCCCTTCTTGCTCATCCACTTTGGTAGACTTAGCATTCTTCTTCTTCTTCTTGGGTTCTTCTTCTTCTGTTGCAGAAGCTTGAAACCTTCTTTTGAACTTTCTCTTTGGCTGCTTGCAATCCTTGGCAAAATGTCCAATCCTATGACAATTAAAACATTCTAAACTTGGAAAGTTAGAATGTTTACCTTGTGGTTTCTTTTCCTTCTTTTTCTGAGTGAAGGGCTTCTTGAACTTCCTTGTCTTAGTTGTAAGAGCAAGGTTTTCCTCCTTAGTGCCAGTTGCTTTGCTTTGAACTCTTCCTTCTTCTTCCAAACAGTCGTGCCAAAGCCTATCAAAGTTTGGTTGAGTTTCACGTCCACTTACCGCTGCCAGAAAGGTTTCCCAAGAATTGGGAAGACCATCAAATACAGTCTTGTACAAGATCATCATCATCCACAGGTATACCAATAGTAGAAAGTTGATCTCTTACCTGTGCATTTTTTGTAAAGAAGGGGGCAAATCCGTCATCCTTGTTCATCTTCAATGAACGGAACCTTTTCTTCAGTACTCTCTTCTGGTTGGGTGCCTTCTTTTCATATAAGTTTGTTAAGGTGTCAAAGCATTATTTAGCAGTTTTCAATGGTGTGATGGTGGGCATCAAGGTATCCTTGACTGAGTCATAGATGATCCCCTTGCCTTCGCTTGCTTCTTCTTGAAAGCAATTCTTCCAGCATTAGTTGTAGGTTCTTCTATGGCATTGAGAACCAAGTCATCAAGGTCATTTTGCTCCAGGGTGGCCATGAGCCTAGCTTTCCAAGAGTTGTAGTTGGTTGATCCCTCAAGCCTCTCTTCTGGTCTAAAAGTGTTGGTGGCCATCTCTGCTTCACAGGTCTGTTATCTAAGTCTGCAAAATGTCCCAAGGTCTAGGAGGATTACAGTAATCTGCTCTCTTACTGCAATCTTCACATGCAAAGCTCTAAGCCCATGTTGAATTTTAGCATGTGCATATATTCTTTAAATTTTGCAGACTATAATATAGATAACAATAAGACAAGTGCAGTAGATAATCAAGCATCACACAAATGAACACTAGATGTTTTCACGGGGAAACCTTTTAAGGACAAAAACCCCAAAAGCATTAGTAATTCATCCCTTAAATGGATGACTGAGTTTGTAGAAAAAATAGGAAATTTATCTTAGAATTTTGAAATAAATGTTGTAACAAATTATTCAAACCCTAGCAGGTTTGAACAACATTTCTAAACCTTGGCAGGCTTAAACAAATCAAAAACTGCCATGTGGAGGATGAAGACCAACTGCTCAAAAAATTCTTCTGCTGCTAGAATTATTCTATGGGTTGCCCGACCTGTTTGTCGCTGCCCGAATTTTCTCGTGGACTGCCAAGACCTTTCTGTGGGCCGCCCGGATGGTTTTACAGTTGCCCGAAGGAGGGAACAGTCTAGCTAGCTAAGTCGCCAAGCTAGAGTGAGAGGAAGACACACAAAAAAGAACAAAGTTATCCGCGGTTTCATCTTTCAGTAGTAGCGAGGTATCATTTCCTAGTCGCGAAGGAGGGAACAATCTAAAGATGATGTTATCAAGTGTGTCTAAAATATTTTGCAAGTGAACTTCATTTATAGTCTTTCAAGAACTTGAAGTGGTCCCTCATAATTAGGAATTGATAATAGGGTTTTATTCTTTTTTTTATTTTTACCTTGACTTTAACCTTTTTTGGTACCATAGGCCTTCTTGTGGTACAATAGGTCTTCTTGTATTTTGACTTTAACCTCTTGGTCTTCCTCATGGACCAAGGCTTAGGGTAAGAAGGTCCTTCAAGTGTTCTTTGGTCAAAGCAAGTGGTCTCCAGGGTCCTTCATGCCCACTCAAAGTAAATCTTCATAAATAGGGAGAATTACTAATGCTTTTAACTTGAACTCCTTATGCCACCAAGATCGGGTGCTAGGTGTCTCAACCAGGGGTAGCTAATCCCTGGAGAAGTCCATATAGCCCATAGATCAAGGATAGGAGTGCATCACGTACCCAGACCCGGTCTAGGGCTTATGGTGATGACCTGGTAACCGACCAGGTGCCTCGGCCCTAGGCTGCATCAATTGACTCAGTGTCAAATACTTGGTAACTGACCAAGCACCTTCATTCTCCCGAAGAATGGCCCTCAGCCCTAGGCTGAGTCCCCCAGTCCTAGACTGGTTCAAATTCCTAGTAACTGACCAAGTACCTCGATTCAAATAATGGCCCCTCAACTCTAGGTCGAGTCCCCCAATCCTAGACTAGTTCAAGTTCCTGGTAACTGACCAGGTGCCTCCAATTTAAAGAATGGTCCCTCAACTCTAGGTTGAGTCCCGCAGTCCTAGACTGGTTCAAGTTCTTAGTAACTGACCAAGTGCCTCCATTCAAAGAATGGCCCCTCAGCTCTAGGCTGAGTCCCCCAGTACTAGACTAGTTCAAGTTCTTGGTAATTGACCAGGTGCCTCCATTCTCTAAGAAAATGGCTCTCGATGTTGCTTAGGAAAAAATCAATAGGGTCGTGGGCTGCTTGACCCATCCTTGGCTCGGTCATGACCTTCCTACAAGATCGTGACTGTGGTGTCCCTTCTCTGTTGAACTATGTTTGTTAACAACCTTCTAAGGATGAACTGTGATTGTTGGCCACCTCTTTTGCTAGGCTGTGACACCTTCCTGCTAAACCGTGATTGTGGGTTTATCCATTCGGTTGAACCGTGGCTGCTGAGAGTCTTTAAGGCTGGGTCGTGACACCTTCCTGCTAAGCCATGACTGCTTTGTATGCCCTTTGGGCTGGACATGACTGTGGTTATCTTCTCCTAACAGACTTTGACTGTTTGGATGCTTTTTGGACTGGGTTGTGACTATGTTGTCTCTATTCTGGCTGGGTCATGACTATACATAATATCTCCTAGCTTGTCCATGGACTGTGGTGCCCTATCCTAGCTGAGCTATGACTGTGTTAAACCCTAGATGATAGGTCAGTAGTGGTGTCAAGTCTACTAGAGGGAGCTGTGACTTTTTAGGGTTCCTATTTGTGGTTTGGGTTGAGTATCAATGTTGTTATCCTAATGAGATCTTCCCACTTGGTGACTAGGATTTGTTACTGTATGTATCTAACCTAAACCCAGATCAATTTAACCTTCTCTCTCTCAAAGTATGACTTATGACAGCTTGTCCTTACAGTGACAAGCGTTGACTCAATATGTCTAAGTATAAGGCAGATTCAAACTAGATCTATTTAGGATTTGTTCTTTAAATACTATGTATTAATTTCATTGTTATTTTGCTACTGTTTATGTTTTGTATATTGGAAATGATAAACCATCTGAAGGACCAACTTTAACGCAATGACCAACAGAGTGTAAAGTTGAAAGAGATGAAAATTATGTTTGAGTTCATTACAACAATACTCTTCTCAATCTAGCTTTGTTTTTAGATTTCTTTATGCATTAATGTGTAAATTTTAATTTTTCTTTATATTAACCCTAACCTAACTCAAACTTTAACATCTAGAACCTAGGATGTGACTTCTATGGGTTGTTTGGACTGAGCCATGATCTTTCTTGGGGTGTTAAGTTGGGACGTGAGCCTTGTGGACTGATGAGTCTGAACTGTGCTTCTTTTGGACTGTTGTAACCTTCACTTAACCTGCTATGAGGGTGCCTATTTGTGTTTCCTATGTTTTGAGGGTACTAGTGCATAGTTTGAGGTTGCCTCTGCTAACTTGAAAGGTGCTGCAAATTGTTTGATATATGACTGTCCTAAAGTTAGTCATTATTGCAGCAAGGGTTTAAATGCTCATTCTCTTTTCTGGACTGTTTTGTTTAAGCAACTTGAGGTCTGTATTGCTCTAACCTAACCCTATTGTTACCTATCTTTCTCTCCAAGGTATGTCCACTATTCCACAGTGACTTGTCTTCAAAAGACCAGGTCTGATTTGAAAAAGATGTATGAGTATAAGAAAGGTACAAACCGGTATTGTTTTCTCAGTTATATCTTTTATTGATGTTAGTTGTTTGAATTGTTTAAAGTACTGTTGTTCATGGTTATACTAGTACTGTTTCGTTTTATTGCTTATGTATTGTACAGTTGTTATGATTTTGTTTCAGTCATGTAACTTTAACACAAGGACCCTTGGGAGTGTTAAAGTTGAAAGAGAAGGAAATTCTGTTTAAATTTATCTTATCTTGTTACTGTTGTACTTTTACTTCATCCTTCTGAGTACTTGGTTTGATTTATTCCACAAGCTAGTTAAATTTTTTTAAATTCCTAAAACTTTAACAATAATGACCCCAATAGCTTCATCCTTCTTTCCATCAATGACAAATTTAGCCTAGTCATCAGTCAGATCTGGAATAGAGACCTTAAAATAATGCCATAGTCCCTTGCTCTTCAACAAAGTCTCCATATCTAGCGCCCAGATTGCATAGTTATGCCCATTCAGAATAACAACTTCTATCTTGAAAGCCATCCTTCTGAAATCAAACAAATCTTATCCAAGTTAAAAGAAAAAGTAGTAGTCGACACATATGCAGCCCAGAATCGATCAACCCTAGATCTGACTTGGCATGATTCGCAGACAACAGGCTACGTCAAAACTAATAACTATGATACCATGTTGGGAAATGTTCCTTTGAACAATAGGACAGAAACGAAAGGAGCAGAAGGGATAAGTATTCCAAGAGAGGTGGTGTCTGAGGACACTGTCTACAGCACTTAAGTGAAACACATTATGATCAGAACATCACAATGCATCATAAGTAGATAGATGTTTCTCATTATCAATACAACCCATAGGGTCATTCTTTTATAGTCTCCAGATCTATGATACCATGTTGGGAAATGCTCCTTTGAACAATAGGACAGAAACGAAAGGAGCAGAAGGGATAAGTATTCCAAGAGAGGTGGTGTCTAAGGACACTGTCTACAGCACTTAAGTGCAACACATTATGATCAGAACATCACAATGCATCATAAGTAGATAGATGTTTCTCATTATCAAAACAACCCATAGGGTCATTCTTTTATAGTCTCCAGATCTAACAAACTCCCTTGAAGTGAGGATGATCTGGTGCACAAACAAGGGTTGTCGGTTCTAACCATTTCTAGGAAATCCGCAACATTAGGTAGATTAGTCGATTGCTTTAGTTGAGCCAACCATTGTCTCATTGACCATACAATCGACCGATCAGAAACAGCCAGAAGTGTGATGAACCCACATTAACTTTGCTTCCAACAAAAAATTCTATATCATATTGAATTGTATCATATCAATACAGACATCTGGCAACTATGATTCTGCACAATGGAAGAGTATTAAGTAATATCTTGCAGCTCTAAGGAACTACTTTTATTAAAAGCACAATGCCATAGACTGTGGCATGTATAAAACAAGAATACTAGCTAACAAGCCATTGTTTGGTTGCTAATAAGGTCAACAGAATATTGGCACCTGGCAACTATGATTCTGCCCTAATGGAACAGTATTAAGCAACTATCTCGCAGCCCGTAGGAACTACTTTTATTAAAAATGCAACTCCATAGACTGTGGCACATCTAAAACATAAATACTAGCTAACAGGCAATTGTTTGGTTCACTAATAAGGTCAATAGAATAATAATCCGTTCACCACATTTCCATCGTGTTCTTGTCATCCGTCCTGGAGCCATCTTCAAAATGCATTTATTAAATTATAAGTTCAGATAAATGTTATGTTCTTTGTTCTTGTGACCTGTCCTTGGGGTATAAAAAATGCATTTATTAAATAAAAAGTTCAGACAAATGTTATGCTCTTTGTTCTTGTGACCTGTTTTTGGTATAACAAATGCATGGGTTAAATTATCATTTCAAAAAAATGATTTAAAATTTCGTAACAATCAAATAACAACAAGAGATTAAAAATAAAATAAAAAATAACACTCCGTGGTATGTATTGAACCTTCTCCACAGAAAAGGGTGTGGTCGCAATTCCTGATACCGCGGCGGCATGGGGTAGATACATGTGATATCCATTTCCTTCCTCACAATCAGCATCCCACAGACTCAAATAGCCTTTCCTGTCTCCACTCGCAACTATAACCCTCTCCCTCCAAGGCAAGATATGGACACTATATATTCTAGACCTAGCAACCCTGGCTATATCTTTAGCCTCCAGCTTTAGGTCTTCCGGGCTAAGTATGGTCCCAGTATGACCTTCGCCTTCCAATCCCCAGCCTGGCTTGGCGCCTATCAAATCCGTCGAAGGCGCTTGGTCCCTGAGCTCTCTGATCCGATTGAAATAATAATCATAAGGGACCTCCTGTTTGGAGGGCACATAAGTTTCCACGAAACGTAAAGGCCCCTTCTTCGAGGATCTCGGATTTTTCGAAGAACCGGGGCTCAGCGCAATCAAATCCTTCCATGGTTTAGCAGGTGGGCTATCACTGCCGATATCCCCGATACTTTGAGGGAAAAGTTCTCTGATCCGCTGGGACCTTCGAAGTACAGAGGGTTTGGATTCTCTTTCTCGCTTGTGGGCCTTAGAATCCTTCGGCTTCAATCTTCAAAAGAAGCAATATTCGCTCAATTATTTTTGCTACACAATCTTGGGAGGGATTTGGGGGATGAGGAATGGGACTTACTTGGGTTTCTTAGAGGCAGAGCGAAGGTACTGAGCTGCTTCGTCTACGCGAAGAGACGCTAACATCTGCTGGTTGCGCTGAACATTTTCCAGCCTCTTGCGCTCGTATTCAGCCATTTCAACCATCGTTGTTGCTGCAGTACTCTGCGGGAATAGATAAGTGAACGCCGACTGATTACCACTACTCTGCAGAAATCGATATTTGAAAATAGATGCACTACCAGAATGCGTTGAGAGCGAAAGCTGTGCAGGACAACACAGAGCTCTCGTTTTGAGAGATGCAAATTGTAACGGGAAAATGGCGGGACTATAAAGAGTGCCACTCTTCGTGACACGTGGCACCTTGCTTTATTTTATTTATGATTTGGAGGCATGGTAGGTTGATAGAGAGGTGTACATAAGTTATTAGAATAACTTCAACCATATAGTAAGTTTTATTTCACTTAATGTGATGTTATTAGTTTTTTTTTTTTTTGGAAAGGTGGTTGGTTTTTCTTTTTCAAGGGAAAAATCACAATTTAGAATAATTCATAATTTGGAATAACTTCAATCTTATAGTAAGTTTTATTTCATTTAATGTGATGTTATTTGGTTTTTTTTTAAGGTGGTTGGTTTTTCTGTTTTAAAGAAAAAATCATAATTTAGAATAGAGATTTTGAGGAAAAAATCATAATTTAGAATAACCAGCGTAGATCCAATTCCTAGGCTCTATCAAGCGTCGAGATGGATCAAATCTCTCGAGGTGCAAACTTCTTCTTAGGTATTCATTGATTTGATTCAAACCAAAAGTCAAATCTTTTTACTTAAGGTCCACATATAATATTTTTATTATTAATATTTAATATTATTAATGGCTAACACATAATATTTTTTATTATTTTTTATTTTGTTAGGAACGAACATTACAACATTTCCCCATACATGATTTTAAAACCATATGCAAGGCCCTCCTACAACCATGGGTTGTTTAGGAGGCCTTGCACATGGTCTTAAAACCATTTGCAAGGTCCTCATAAACCATGTACAATAAAACCATGAGTTGTTTAGGAGGCCTTGCACATGGTTTAATAAAAACCATGTACAAGGACCTCCTAAACCATGTACAATAAAACTATGGGTTGTTTAGAAGGCCTTGCAAATGGTTTTAAAACCATGTGCAAGGCCAACATTTTTTTGCGGATAATTCTTGTTATTTATTATTATTTTGTTAGGTATGAACATTACAACATCTCCCCCATATTGTGTTTTTACCTGGCCCGCATATTTTTTTTACGAATAATTAAATTTTTACTTTTTTATTGTTTTGTTAGGTAGGAAGATTACAACATCTCCCCCATATTAGTTAATAAAAATAACGTTATGTAACGTTACATAACATTATGTAACGTTACAATAACGTTACAAGATCTCCCCCAACGTTACGTAACGTTACAAGATCTCCCCCATACTGGGCTGTAGAGCGCCTCTCGACGCAAAAATTCTAAGGAAAAAATCATAATTTATTCAGAATAGAGATTTCAAGGAAAAAATTATAGAGCAAAATTATATATGACAAATGCTTGAACCACATTGCAAAAATCGATGCTATGGATTCACTCAAAAAGAGATATAACAAGGACCCTTGTCCACCAAAAGTGTTTATAATTTCTTTCAAATGAAAAGTAATCAAAACAATGCACTGATTGGAGTTGCTCTGATGTCCAAAAATTTGCATGTAAGATAGCACTAACCCTGATATTCCAAAGTGTTTGTCCACCAAAAGTGTTTATATTTTCTTTCAAATGAAAGTAATCAAAATAGTCCACTAATTAGAGTTGCTCAGATGTCCAAAAAACTGCATGTAATCATTTAAAAAACAGCCAGTGAGATAGCGTTGAACCTGAAATTCCAATCTTCATCTACATAAAAGGAGAATGATGTATTACAAAGTTCACTCCTAATTGTGTTTCCATGATTTCCAAAGTGCCCTTGACAAAAGAACACCTTCTTTGGAAAGGACACTTGGTTCGTAACTTCTTTCTCGATAAACGTGAGCACAATAAATTTTAGTGAAAGTATCTGCGAACCTAAATGTCTCATGTAAAAGTGGTTTGAGGAGATAATTGTGCATCTAGAACTCTCCACGCATTCATTGGATAACTATTAAAGAGTCTCCATAAACCTGTAATGTAGAAATGCCAAATTCAACTGCTAACAACAAAACCAAATTCAAGCCTTAAAGCTCAGAAAGGTTGTTGGAGCTCGCCTCCATTCCTACTTTAAAACGAATGACATGATGTTCGGAGTGGAAGATAATGCCTCCAGCGCCTCCCAATTGAACATCATTTTGATATCCATTGTCAAAAAATGCCCAATTATTTGTCTGAGCGAGTTTTGCAGCGAGAAGGTTCTCCTAAAAAGAGAGAGTGGACTATGATGAGACTTTTGCTCCAATCACTGGGTATACTTCCATTAGATCAATTATGTATGCAGTTTCCATTGTAGGATTTAAGATACAATAGATGAATGTAAAGACAACTTTCCTTGATGAGATAATTGAGAAAGAAATGTACAGAAAGAAACTTAAGGGCTTTGTAATCAATCTGAAGGAGCCCCATATTTATAGGTTGAAAACATCCTTGTGTGGACTCAAGCAGGCACCGAGAGCATATTATTCCAATATTGATGGATACCTGTAAAGTATGGGATTCACTAAAAGTGAAGCATATCCCAACTTATATTTGTTGAGGTTGATCTATTTATTTTGGTGTTGTATGTAGATGGCTTGTTTCTTATAGGTTTAAAGAAGCTCACTCTAGGGTGTAAGGTAGGTATGGTGGTTGAGTTTGAGATGAAGGATATTGGCATGAGGCATTACTTTTTGGGGTTGGAGGTTTAGCAGAGACTAAGGGAGAATTTCCTTGGGCAAGGTAAGTATGTAGTTGAGATCCTAAAATTATTTTTGATGGAAGACTACGAACCTATGGCCACACCTATAATCACTAATATGAAGAATGTAACATTTCAATATTCAAACATGGTGGATTTCATGTTATACACATAGCAGATAGGTTCCTTGATGTATATGGTCAACACTAGATCAGATATCAGTTAGACAGTGAACACCTTAAGTCAGTCATGGTGGAGATGAGGCAAGATCAGAGATGGTGGGGTGAAGTTGCATGGATATATGGACTTAGATTGTGCAGGCAGTGCATCAAATAGAAAGAACAACTGAGGGTGTTATTTTAGCTTGGGACCAACGGTGATATTCTTGTTTAGATAGAAGGAGACTTATTTGGCACTGAACTCAACATAATCAAAGTATATGGCAAACAATATTATTAGTTGTGAGGGCATTCGTCTTTGCAAGTTATTTGTGCAATTATTTGATTAGGAGTTGGATTCCACAATGATTTACTACAATAATCATAGGTGTACTAAACTCTCTAAAAATCCAATGTTTTATAACATATCCAAGCACATTAAGGTCATATATCACTTCATTTAAGATAGGATTCAAAATGGAGCACTAAAACTCCACTATGTACCCACAGATCAACATGATGTTAATATTCTGACCAAGCCATTAGCAAAAGAGAAGTTTGAAGTATTCAAAGACAAACTTAGATTGATGCATAATAGTTTCTGTGCTAAAAGGGAGTGTTGAAGATTGTAGTTTGGACATGAACTTCTGCATATTGTCAATGTGAACATGTGGAAAGTAGTTTAAGTTAAATCTATATTTTATTCGCTTTAGTAAAAAAAAGTGACAGTTTTATATTTAGCTATTGAGTATAATAAAGTGTATTTTTATACAATGTTTTAGAATAATCTTAACCATGCATCTCACTAATATATGAAGGTTTTGGTTAGATTAGGGTTTCAACTCGAGTATAAAAGTAGGTCAAGATAGAGGGTTAAAATACACATACACTCAAATCCAAGTTTTGATGGGAGGTGATTTAGTTCATTGTTTGAGTAGGTTTAGAACATCATAGAGGAACTGCAATTGAAAACAAGGAGAAATCAACAAGTAAGTTTCATCCAATCGTATGGATTCCATACAGATAAGGCCATAAAAAAACCCAAATAAGGAAGCATATAATTTTTCTCATTTTTTCAACAACTAAATCATCTCGATAGGTGTGTATATTTGTTTTTTTGGGTGTATTGAACAATTGTTTGTTTGAAAATTTGTGGTGGTTTCCTTGTAAGCTTTGATTTATTAATAAAACATTGATTTGAAGGAGTAATTACTTGCGTATTGCATTTAGGCTTCTGCTATTTACTTGTTAACTACATTTGTGATTTCTTTTATGTGAAGAATTTAATTTTTGCAATTAAACATCAATTTTGTTTAGGTAAGAACATAAGGACAACAATTGCCTTGGGTTTGGAATTTTCACAAGATCTGTATACCGTATTTTATGTTATGTTGAGTGGCTTCCCCCGAGGTGATATTGTTCATTGTTATTGGGGTGTTGTGAGAAGGTAAAAAAAAACCATTGAATACCACATTAAGAGTCCACTAAAGAGTGATAATGGGCATTGGTCTTGGCTTTCCAAAATAGGGCACTAAGGAGTTGAAGCCTAATGAGAAGGTTATCCATTAATTCCATTCAAAGCTTATTAAGTAATTTTGTAGAAATGGAGTAAAGACAAAGCCCTAGTTATTATTGACACTGTCCACTGGTTGCCTATTTGCATTCTATACTAGAGCTTGGGCCATCCTACCAATCCTTAGTGTTGCAGAGTAGTTTTCACTCAAAATGACATAGAGAACAAAAGTCTCATAAGCCATTGAACACAAAGATCTTTAAAATGAGAATGAAAAACATAAATTTAATTCCACAAAGCATTTGTGTTGGTGAAGCAAACAGGCTATAAGTCCTTGTTTATTGATCATGAGGTATCAAAGGAGTTGAAACTTTTACCATTATGTAATTGCCAAAACTTTGAAGAAAAGAAAACTCAACTTGGGTAAATAAAAAAGAGAAAGATCGAAACACTTGCAATTCATTAATGTGAAACTTTAAGAAGAGAACAAACACTCAAAGGAGAAAGTACAAATGTATCACTAGAGGATTGAAGAGATAGAGAAGAACCTTAAGATCTCAACTAAATTGTTGTCGTTGCTAAAGAAGCAATTTGTTGAATGTCAATACCCCCTCACCGTTGTCATGTAAGATTGGGAGAAGAGTAGAGTTATGCAATTGGGAGAGGTCATTCAGATGGATAACTATTAGGAGGACAAGCTCACTTAGATTAAGATTGAGTTGCATAGAGAGTTGGTAGAGAAGGATGATGCATTAGAAAAGATTCAAAATTTTGTTAAAGAGACCAAGCAAGCCCCTTCTAGTAACCAAAACCATGACAAAGTCAACCATGATAATTTTTTTTGTTTTTTGGACCTTTCTTAAAATCACTTTAGTGAATTTGAATTTAGCATACAAGAGGCATTGGTTCAAAATCATTGACATAAATGAGATAAAATGGACCAGGGTTAGGTAAGAGAAGAAAAAACATTTTAAGCCCCATTGTCACTGCACTAAGGGTTTCAAGCATGAATGCCTAACTTTTGATGGAAAAGAGGAGAAGGCCGCAAACACGACTATCACATTTGTGAAGGAAAAAGGCATGGCAAAGTTGGCCTACTCCTTAGAAGAAAGAACAACAACAAAATAAGAGGGAAAAATACTCCTACTTCATCCTTATTGTGGCAACTCGCAGAAGGGCAATATCGAGGAAAATGAAAGGGCTCGACATGCACCGACACTTAGAAGAAGTAGCAAACACATTAGTGGGAGCATCGAGCATGGTATGTTAAGCCCTAAATGTTGGCACATTACCCCCTATATTGTGGCTTATTACATATTAGCTATGTTGGCTTGGGTTTATTAGTGGTAATTGACATTAGTATTATTATATTAGTTTTGTTGGTTTGAGTCAATTAGTTGTAATTGTACCTCTTTGTCTCTTTTTTTTCCAAGGAAAAAAGCATAATTTTATTGCCAAGGTAACAAAATTACATTACGCAGAAGACTATTACAGTATTTTCAGGATCAAAGCTTTTCAACCCTATATTAAAAAGTTCAAAAAATATGGTGCTTCTTAAAAGCCCACATATACAAAAACTATATCCAAAAAAAGTATGTGACAAGGAAACATATGCATAGAACAATTGGAGTAAAGCCCAATCACTTTGTCGGGTATAATCGATGCGACTGGCACAAAAAAAAGCTTGAAGACTTACCCCTATAGGAGGGGAAGAGAGTTGTTCCTATGTTATGTCATGTTATGAATGGCTTGTGATAGTACTCAAAACAAGTATCATTATTAAACTCCCAGATTTTCCAATGACCATGGGGAATGTTTAAGCCCAACTTTGAGAGTCGATCAACTTCACCATTCCTTCCTCTGTAAACACGACAATAAGAGAAGGAATCAAAATCCTCCAGATGTCTAATAACTTCGGTAAGCAAAACATTTAGGAGAATGTTGTGATAGCATTGAACATTGTTTATCCAATTTATGGCAATCAACGAATCTCCAAAAATATGAAGGTGTGTGCAATTTTTTTCTAGAGCAAAACAAATCAAAAGTTTAAGAGCTGAAATTTCTACGAAATTGTTTAAACCCCTGCCAAGTCCCATTGAAATATGAAACTGATGTGATTCAGATAAGTATAGGGTGGCACCTCCACCATAATCTTGGTTTTGAGAGGCTCCATCAAAGAAATTCCAAGGCCTGTCCTTGTGGATATCTACTTCAGGGCAAATTCTAATCACAAGGGTGTCCTTCTGCTGAGGGTAGTAAGAAAGGATATCAATATATTGTGTCCCAATGATTTTCGGAACAAAAGGAAGATTCTGAAAACTTGTTTTATTTCCTGCCAACTATATGCCCTAGGTTGCAAGAAGGGGAAGAGCCTTAAAGGGGGCGGAGGCCAAGTTTGAAGTCCACGATCTCCAATCCTCCTCCACAGAGGCACCCTGCCACGAGAGGATGAAACCCAATCTCCTCTTTAACTCAATCCAGACATGTGTGGAAAAACCACCGGTGATAAAACATATGTGAAGTTGTTTCTTCGCTTTGTTTGCAAAGCACACACCATCCCAACCCAACAAAAATTCGATTTTTCATTCTGTCCCAAGGTGGGATCTTTTCCGCGAGGGTGCACCACATGAAAAGTTTTGATTTTTTGGGGCACTTTGATTTCCAAATACTTTTCCACCACTAGCAGTCGACAGGGGGATGAGCCTCTTCTGAAAAAATTTGGTAACCTAGATTTAGGGTGTAAAGCCCATTCTTCACAGACACCCAATTCAAATTATAAGGGACTGCCGTGAGTCTGATAAAATTGCCTCTAAGGGAAAAGAGGTAAGCATTCTAATCAAACTCATGATGGACCAGGAGGCCCAGATCAATAATGCCTTTCCAACCATGTTGCTAGATCATGGAAGACCCCGGGTCAACTATCTGATCTAGATGAAATATGCCCTGGTTGTGCAGAAGCTGAGTGAGTGGTTGGGGAAGAATACGGTTGTTCTAACTCCCTGGCCAAGGGTCGGATCCAATGAGAACCTAAGCACCATTTCCATTTTTCCATGCCAAGTCGTCTTCTAAGAGAGGTATAAAGGATATCACAACTTTACACATGATAGAGATCCCCTTTTTGCACCTGTTAGGTCTTCTAAACCACTCCAGAACAGAGTTTGGAGCAATATATTTATGGTTGATAACCTCCTTCCATAGGATATTGGTAGTAAGAAGTCTCCAACCCGACTTTGCCGCCAGGGATTTGGCAAAGAAAGAAATTTTCTTTAAGCCCTAAACTCCCCGCCCCCGAGACTTTGGTTGGGATAATCTTTCCCATTTTACCCATGGAGTGACAAAGTGCTCATTTTTTTCTGGACCACAGGAACTTTTAACACAATTTTCTTAATTTGTCAAGGATGCCCTCGAGAATCCAGGCAAGAGACATCCAATACACCGATACAGCTTCCAACACTTATTTTACCAGGACCAAACGTCCCACTCTGGACAACCACCTATGACACCAATTGTTTATCCTTTTCTCTGGCTTTGAAATCAACCATCTCCAATCCTCTGCTTTGTAGAAATTTGGTTTTAGTAAGAAGCCCAAATATTTGAGACCATCATCTAAAATCTTCAAACCAAAAGGAAAAGGGTAGAGTACCCGTGGATTTCAAGACTCTCCATAATCACTAGGGTGAGAGTGGATTTATTAAAATTTACCACCATAACAGTGACCTTTTCAAAAATCTCTAGAGTTTCAGTGAGTTTTTCTACATCCATCTCTGAGCCAACACATAATAAAATGATATCATCAACGAAGAGGAGGTGAGTGTTACTGAACAAGTTTGAAATTATTAGCCCGATAAAACTGCCCAATCTCTTAGCATTCAAGATAGCTTTGCTGAGTCCTTCAACAAACAACAAGAAAAGAAGGGGGGAGAGAGGACGCCCCTAACGAAGGCCCTGCTCATCCTTGAAAACATGGGATGCAAACCCATTGATTAACACTGCAAAAGAAACCAATGTGATACAACTCATGAACCATTTTATGAACGGGTAACCAAAACCCATATGCGTCATGAGAAGGCGAAGGTAGATCCAATTGACTATGCCAAAAGCCTTGGATAGGTCGATCTTTAAAACAACACTTTTTTTTTATAGAGTGGAGTCCTTCCTGCGCTACGCCAATTACTTCATGAATCTGACATCCTTCTAAAAAACTCAATTGTTCCTAGGAGATAACCTTTTACAAAACCTTCTTCAATCTTCTGGCAATAACATTAGCGACCACTTTGTAAGTGATAAATTGCAAAGGGAGATCAGCTGAAAGTCCTCCAAAGTAGTAGGGTGATATTTTTTCAGAATAAGAGTTATGAAAGTTGAGTTGAGAGGAGTGTTACATACCTAAATAAATAATAAATAAATAAATATAAACAAATAATACATTAAATATTAATAACTAAATGTAGGGAAGAGACGCCTTATGAAAGGTTATGTCTCGTCACCAAGGCAACCCCTGTGTGGGTATTTATACAACCCTCCCTTTCATTGTAATATCGTCTTTTATATATTTGTCAATTATTCAACAATTATATTTTTACTATGAAATTATCGTCAATTGGTTGACTAATCCATTGGAGGGTTTCGAATACAACCAGCTAGGTTTTTTCATTGGTATCAGAGCTAATCTGGCTTGTGGCCAAAGTTGTCAAGGATTATTTGAATTAGGTCTTTGACCTTACTTAAAAGAAAGAGACAGAGTTAAAAAGAAAAAGAAAAAAAAATTAAAAACAAAATACTAAAAGAAGTAAAGAGAAAATAAAATATAGAAACCGCACATGATTTCTTAAAAAAGCTATACGTTTTTTTTAACTGAAACGGTTAAATTTATCTTTATTATTATTATTATTATTATTAAGAATATCGATTGGGCCTCGGCGTAAACAACCAAATTACATGGAGTCTTAACTCAGTTATCCATGTTACAATCTCTCTTGACATTTCTGGAAATCAGAAGCAAACCAACTACGGAATACATATAGTCAAAGGTGCTTCAACGTTCTTTCTGAATATTCCTTGTGTCAAACTGCATACCTCATTAGCTTTTGCATCTGCTTCCTTATTCAAACTACGAAGAATGTGGAAAAAACAGTAGAAGAGAAGGTATGCAATAACCCCAGTAGCCGGTGAAGAGTATTATTGAGAGCCGGATTGTTAAAATAATTCTCAGAATTTAGGATCTTTATTAAAATTTATGAAACACCAAAGACTTGAAGAGTTGTATTTCCATGATCTTGTGCCATCTGAAATCCTTTGAAAAACCCAAGAATTTCCACCTGGTTATTTGTATTATGTCCTAATCCCCAACTGAAATTGTCTTTAGCTAATCCATCATGGGAGTAAATCACCCCACCTAAACCTGAAATTCTTGGGTTTCCTTTGGAGGTGCCATCAAAGAAGACCGTTGCTTTTCCTTGTTTTCTCCACCAGGATTGGAATTCTAATTCAGACATTCATATTTTCCAAACAGGGTTATAAATTGGATGAGCTAAATTCTTCTTCCTGTTCCTATCCCATATCAGTAGAGATCCCAACCAACTTCTTTCTTCAATTGTAAGTGAGGTATCGGGCTCAAAGGAGTAGTTTCCCAATGCTTCAATTAAAAGAGCCTTGGCTTTGGCAACAACAAACAAAGGAGAGTGCTCGAAATTGTTGAAAATCAGATCATTTCTTGCCAGGCACAACTTCCAACAAATAAATTTGGGAATGGAGAGCCATACCTGATTCCACAAACTGTTACTGTTCAACACCCGCGGATACTGTGTTTTCCAAGTGGAGAAAATAGTGGTGACAGAAATTTGCGTAGGAACGATTGCATTAAGTCCTTGAAGCACTAAAGCCCAAACCGATTGTGCAAAAATGCAGTGCACAAACATGTGATCTAAGTTTTCACAGGCTTCACGACACATAGTACACCTATGGGGGCCTAAAATTCCACGCTTAACTAAATTTTCACCTGTCAAAACTCTTCTCCGCAGGAGCACCCACATAAAAGAATTGGCCTTAGGCAACCCGTGAGCTACCCAAACGTGCTTCCAAATCGAATGGTTCAGAATTTTGGGATGATCCGGTTGTAGAGCTACAAAACCAAGTGCCGATATGTAAAATCTAGTGTCCCCCCAGCTCCAACAATCGACATCGTGAAGATTGACGCGGGCAATTCCCTTCAGCGAATCCAAGAGTAGATGTTTTTGATGAAGCAAATGGACTGGCAGCGTTGGGAAAACCCACTCCATCCAATTCCCTTTATTATCCCAAGAAGAGATGTCAGCAAGCTTAACCAATCCATGTTGCGTAAGCCACTCACAGATAGATAGTAAATCGGTTATATTTTTGAGAGGTGGATTGCCCAAAATTTTATCAGACCAAATCATAGTTTGTTTGCCATTCCTAGGGACGTGACTTAATTGTATTTGGAAGAAGTCAAAACATTGTCTACAAAGATTCCATAGCAGAGTATCTTTAGGAATGTTGTCAATCTGAAGGTTTCTCATTGAAGCACTGTTAAGATATTTTTTCTGAAGAAGTTGACTTATAGGATGAGAGTTGTTGGAATAGAGATTCCAAAGAATCTTACCACCAAAGAGAAAAATTGACCATGCCTGGGTCTCGAATATTAAGTCCACGTTCCAGCAATGGTCTTTTCACAATATCCCATCTTACTAAATGGAATTTCCTCTAATTTCCTTTGCCACCCTACCATAAGAATTCTCTGAACAGTTTTGAAACTTGTTCCATGATTACCTTTGGGGCAAGAAGAAAAGAATCCTGATAGATAGGAAGTGAAGAAAGAACATATTTGATAAGGATTAACTTACCAGCATGATTAAGCCAATGCCCTCCCCATACTACTATCTTGGCTTTAATCTTATTGATAACATCGATCCAAAGTGAAGATCTTTTTAAACCCAATGTTAAAGGTAAACCAAGATAAATGATTTTATCCCAGGAAGCAAGCCCAGAAAAGCCCAAAAATCGAGCAATTTGAAGAATGGTTTGTTCATCAGTATTCCATCTGTAAACAACATTTTTTCTTTTATTGACCAATGCTCCTGAGACGATGCAAAAGATTTGGATAATCTCCTAGAAGACCCTTGCAATTCTCAAGGAAACTCCTATCGGGAGAAGAGAATCATCAACAAACAATGCATGGTTGATTGGTTCTATTCCTTTCGTCAATTGGATGCCAGGGATTGCCCCAACATTTCTTTCAGCAGTCAATTTCCTACTCAAAGAGTTTGCCAGCATAATGTACAAGAAAGGAGATAGCGGGAAACCTTGCCTTATCCCCCCAGTTGCTTGAAAATATGAGGCAGGCCTCCCATTTACCAGCGGGGCTATCCATGGTTTATCAGTACAGGCTTTGATCAAATTAACAAAAGTTGGGCTGAACCCAAAAGAGAGTAAAACTTTATAAATATAGGAGAGTTTCACCCGATCAAATGCATTGGACATGTCCAATTTAATTAGCATCCCTTGCTCCTTCCTCTGGAAGCTAGAGTGCATGGCTTCCTGTACAAGTATCACTTTGTCCAAAATATGTCTCCCTTTGATGAAACTGCCTTGATCGAGAGAGATAAGCTTATCTAACAAAGGTTTTATTCTATTGGCAAGGAGTTTCGAAAGAAGTTTGTAGGAAGTATTGCATAATGAAACATGCTTGGATCTATTAAAGGAAGCCAGATTCACTTCTATAGGGATTTAAGCAAGAAAGGTGGAATTGGTACTTCCTCCCACTTTGGCCTTTTGTTGAAAGGATTTAACCATTTTAAATAAATCAGTCTTAATGATGGTCCAACAGACTTTGTAGAAATGGAATAAAAAGCCATCCGGGCCTCGATCTTTATCGGATTCCATAGCCCACACAACATTGTTGATTTCCTCCTCAATAAAGGGCTTCATTAGATTTACATTATTCTCCTCACTAACCAGAGAAGGCATATGAGAAAGAAAATAAGAAGTGAACTCCTCATTTCCAATCCCATCCTCTATGTAAAGATGCTGGAAATAGATACCAGCAACTTCTTTGACTTGAACAAAACCTTTAGAAACAGTCCGATCTGTTGAGGTGATTTCTGAAATATGATTTCAGGAGAGATGGGCTCTGTACTGGCGGTGGAAGAAAGTTGTGTTATGTCTCCAGAATTTAACCACATACTTCGAGACTTCAGCCTCCGATATTCTTCTTCATGTCTGAAGGATCGAAAGGAAACAAATTGAGTTGCTTGCTCCTTTTCCAAAGCTTGTATAGTTATGTCACTGCTCTCCAACTCCAGCTGTAGATCTGCTAATTGTCGCACAACCAGTTTTCTCAAAGCAGTGGGATAATTGGACGGAGATTTAACCCACTCTTTCAAGGCTAATTTGGTAGCTTTTAATTTCTGCTTCCAAACATAGCTAGGCGACCCAATGACTGAAGTGGACCAAGCCTTAGCTACAACTATCAAAAAATCGTCCTGCTCAATCCACCGAGGGATGATGGGTTTTCTTCCTCATCCAACTGCAAGAGGATGGGTTTGTGATTCGAGGTAAGTTTAGGAAGGATTTTTGAAGAAACTAATTTCTTTTCCAATAAAAAGGAGCTCTGAACTAAAAACCTGTCAAGACGGGATGAAATGTGGGCATTGCCCGTTCTATTATTAGTTCATATATATAAGCCCTTCTTGGGTTTAAAATCAATGAGATCCCACAACTTGATCAAATTCTCAACAAAAGGAAGCAGTTGATCTCAACTGATGTTACCTCCTCTCTCTTTTTTGAATAAAAAACAAGGTTTAGATCTCCAGGTATAATGATGTTTGAAGGAGAAATGGATTCCATAAAATCATATAGTGAATGCCAACACTCTTTCTTCTTAAGAGGATGGACATGAACGTAAAGTTTAAACAAGGCAATAGAAGTCTTATCTAATTTATAGCAAAGCTCAGTATATACCGAATGTTGTGTTTCAAAAGAACTTACCAGCTGAAACATTTCCTCCGACCAGACCGTGGCAAGCCCTCTTGAGGAGCCCCTTCCACTTACAGCCTTTCTTGAATTTAGTTTCCATTTAATACGACTTAAATCAAGAAGAGTTTCCCCTTCAATTTTTGTTTCTTGAAGCATGAGGATATTTGGAGTTTTTAGTTTCAAAATATCTTTAACAGCTTCAGGTTTCAAAGAATTCCCCAAACCTATGCAATTCCAAGAAACTATCTGCATTATCCATTAGGAATGGAAGTCGAAAGACCTTCCTTGGGTGGCCTTGCTCTGGTATTTCGTCCAATTGACATTTCTAGAGTGGCTTGGCTTCCCTGCATTTTTTGTCTCTCTGCTTCTTCCTCTCTTGCTTCCCTGAGGGATTTCATCCCTGCCTTTTTCGAAGGTCTTTCTAATGTCTTGTCTTCCAATGAGCCAGACGATTCCGAAGGTTTCTTCCTTATCATATCAACATAAGAGGGTGAAGAACCTCTAGTTGGGGAACCCGGGTGTGCTGGAAGAATTCCTGCATTAACTTCCTCAATGATTGGAGAAAGGGGCTTATGATCCCTATCTTTTACAGAGACATGAGGATATTCTAAAGTGGTAAGGATTTAAAAAGGGTTCGAAGGTACTTCTGCCTAAGAAGAGGTTGTAATCCCTTCCACCTGAAGCTGGTCTGGAATGTGCACACTAGATCCTATTGATGCCCCTTTAACTTTGGATTTGTTGGTTTGCTTCATCAAAGTCTGTTTCTGAACCTTTGTCCATTGATATCCTTTTTCCTTCTCTGATTCATCCTCAGCCTTCTTTTTGCAATGCCTCACAAAGTGTCCATATCCATGCCAGTGCCTGCACTTAAATGACAACTATTCATAGTCCAATTCTTGCACCTAAGACCAATCTGCTACTGTTAATTTAATGGCTTCTAGAAGTCCTATTTCCATATCAACCTCTACACAAATTCTTGCACAAGAGAACTGATCCTTCCTATCTGCTTTGTCAATGTATTTTCCAAGAGTATTCCCAATTGATTCTAAATATTTGGGGCTCCAGCAGTGCAAGGGAAGATGAGGTAGGCATACCTAAACTAGGACGTCCGAAGGAACATCTTGGACTGGATCAAAGTCTGACGTCCATTTATTTAGATATAGAACCTGGGGGCCCATGATGTATGGCCTGTTCTTAAAGATGAGGTTCCTATCTTCAATGCTTTCAAAGATGAAGACGAAATAACCCTTCCCTATGAAATGGCTTTTAATTCCTTCCGCAACCAGCGAATGCCAATTCCTCTGCACCCACAATTCAATGGCTCGTGGAGATGGCCATAAGCCAGTCAACTGACCTATAGGGCCTCGTTCAACAAGATTCAAAGCAACACGACATGATTCTTCCGCCGAGAGAGCAACAGTCAGAATGGCCTCCAATTTCTTGACAAATTTCTGTTGTGAAGCTGTGACAGGGCGCTTCCAACAAGCATCTATCAATTTCTTGAATGCAGAAAGCTTGGGGGAAAAGGTAGGGGGAGGCTCAATGCCCCCTCCTGGGGCCATGACAACAAACCAGGTACGGAACGCGAGCAAACACTTCAAGATCCAGTTTCCCTGCGAGGCCTGTAGCACTCACGTAGCAAAGCAGTGCTAAACCACGAAAAAAAAATTCTCTATGACAACTCTCGAATCAAACAAAGCTACCAGATCCAAGGAAGATTGAGTGAAGCAACGCTCCAAGATCGTGGAATTGCACTCACGCAGCCAATCGGTTCAACCGGGGAAAATATCAAGTCTCTGCAACAACTCCCGTTTCAACTACCTGCAAAAAAACAAAGATCTGCAATTGATCCCGAGTCGCGATCACCAAGCCACCGGTTCCTACAAATTCTGGGCGTGAAAGATCGAATCATACCTGGTTTCTTTTAAAACAACAAACAACACATAATTTAATAAATTCAATATTACACAATAGTATTCATATTATTAGTATTGACTTTTTTAAATTCTATTTTTCTAAACTCCGTATATATTAATTTATAATAATAAAGTTTATTATTATAAAATTACTCAATCTCAAATTTTTAAAATATTGTTATTAATTTTAATAACTATTAGGAAACCAAAAAAAAAGAGAAAGAAATTAATAAATATTATTATAATTATTATTTTGGAAAAATAAATAAGAGAGGAAATACCAAAAAGGGGAAAGTCGAATTTTCTCCAAGAACTAGATCGGGGGTTATTACAAATTTTATATATACCATTGTCGAAGAAAAGAAGACAAAAGTGAAGTAAAGACAAAGTCGCAAACGATGACACTTACATATTCGGAAATTAAGTCGCAGTTACAAGCAGCAATACATGAGCTACAAAAAAATAAAGTGACCAATAAAGATCTTCAATTCAAGATTATGGAGCAAGAATTGCGAAAACATTTAGCAGAACATAAGAATTGTACCTTAAAAGATCAAAAGCAAGAGCTCCAAAAAGGTTATCAGATAAGGATAAGGAAATTTCACATCTAAGAAGTCACAATCAAAATCTAGAAGACAAAATCATAAACTCAAAAAATGTCGAAGAATCACCTTATAGAAGCACTGATGATCTAGAAGAAGAAATAAAACGTTTAAACAAAATCATCAAGGAGAAAGAAGTCGAAATCAAGCACATTCATACGAAATTAAGATGCTTCGAAGCATATAATTGCCACCTTCAGCAACAGAGTAGTGAACTCCACCAAAAAGAGGTCGACACTAAAAAGATGCATAAGTTGGAGATTATAGTTGTCAAAAGCACGTTATCAAATAACATCAAAGAAATATATCGGTTAAGAAACCATAACAAGACATTAATAGGAAAATCAAGAGGTTGAAAGTTACTAAGAAGACAAAACAATCAAACGAAGATACCGAAGGAAAACTATTGGATAAAGAGGAAGAAAACCAACACCTAAGAAGTTTTAATCAAGAATTAGAGGAACAAATCAAGAAGCTAAATGAGGAAAAAAAGTCACAAGACGAAAAGTTAGAAGAGATTCAAAGTGCTCAAATACAGAAGGAAGCATCTAGACTCTACGGAAAACAAATTCAAGTTGATGAAGAAGAAACAAAATCAAATTCGATCCTCATCACAGTTCAAAAAGAAGTCAATCCAACAGAAAAGCGAACAATCAAAACTCCTTATCGACACCCCAATTATAAAATTCATTCTGACCAACGACAGGGTCAAAATGAACATAAACAAGGAAGTTATGATTTCATGCAGAAGAACACAAAACCTACAATCTAAACATAAAACAAGAAGATTTATCCAACAAAGCGACCAACAATCAACTCTGATAAATGTAAATCTCAGATGGATCACTTCCTAGGAAATGCAACATTTCCGTTCAGAGATTCAAAAATTATATTGCCATGTTTCATTAAGTGTCGAAGTTACAGGTTCAAGGAGACATGAGAAGATGTTACGAACAAAAATAATGATAAGTCCTTCACTAAACAATCTTCGAGGAAAAAGCTTCCCTTAAAGGGGAAGGCAATGTTACATACCTAAATACAAATAAATAAATAAATATAAACACATAATAAATTAAATATTAATAACTAAATGTAGGGAAGAGACACCTTATGAAAGGTTATGTCTCGTCACCAAGGAAACCCGTGTGTGGGTATTTATACAATCCTCTCTTTCATTGTAATATCATCTTTTATATATTTCTCAATTATTCAACAATTATATTTTTACTATAGAATTATCGTCAATTGGTTGACTAATCCATTGGAGGGTTTCTAATACAACTTACTAGGTTGTTTCATAATGTTATATAAAAATATATATCTCACATAATATATATATATATATATATATATATATATATATAATAATGTTTGTATGTATATATATACAAACATTAAATATCAATATTAATATTAATAATTAATAAATATAAATTATTAATTAATTAATTAGAGAAAAAGTAAAGAGATGTACCATTTCATTTGAAAAGGCTCGATAAGGCTTATATAAAGGCATGCCAATGTAATTGTAAATCATCATCATTCATCTTCAATATTCATTTTATATTTTCAAAATGGAGTTATTTTCCATTAGTTGATTATTCACTTGACTAATCCTTGTGAATATCCAGATACGGATATTACATTGGTATAAGATTGAATCTGATTCCAGCTTATGGACAGAATTGTCAAGGTTTCTTTGAATTTAGGTCTTAGACCTCATAGTGGCTTTTAGCCATCCATATTCAGAGTTTCTCTAGTAAAAATTGGGTTTTGACCATTCGAATTTCATTGAAGAAGTATTAATTCCACTCCAAATATGAAGCACATACCAAGATGGAAAAATGAACAAAAAACAAATTATCCACAAAAGAAAGAAGAAAAAAAAAGGAAAAAGTTAAAGAATATAATTCATAAAACCACACATGGTTTTACTTACGATATTTAAATTATAAACACGTTTTATAAAGTAATATCTAATTTAATAGGATATATAAATATATATAAACATTAAATATCATATATATATATATATATATATATATATATATATATATGATTAATTAATTAATTAGTAAAAAAGTAAAGAGATGTACCCTTTCATTTGAAAAGACACGATAAGGCTTATATAAAGCCCTAACAATGTAATTGTAAATAATCATCATTCATCTTCAATATTCATTTTTTATTTTCAATATGGAGTTATATTCCATTGGTTGATTATTCACTTGACTAATCCTTGCAAATATATGGATACATATATTACACGGAGGGTGCATGAACCCCTTGGTTTTAGATTCCTCAACAAGAAGAAGTAAATCTGGGCCAATGGTGTCATAAAAAGATAAGAAGAATTCCATGGTCTAGCCTTCAGTACCTGAACATTTATAGTTTTGGAAACTATGAAGGATATCCTTGAGCTCTTCTTCCGAAATCTCCTCCGAGAGCTCCAAGTTGTCTTTCGTAGTGATGAATTCGGGGAAGAATTGGGCCATATAAATGACCTCAGCAATGGTGGCCTTGTTTTCAGGGTTAAAGAGAGATTGAAAGTGTGAGATGCTCAAATTCGAAATTTCTTCAAAAGAAGAGAAAACCTCATTTTGACTATTTCTTAATTCCTAGATAATGTTTTTATTTTTCCTTCCCTTGGCAAAGGCTTGCAAAAACTTAGTGTTATCATCGTCACATTCAAGCCATATCGCTCTGCTTTTAAGTCTCCACACTTCCTCCCGATCCTTTAAGAATTTTCTTTTCTTACACTCCAGAATTCCAAGCTGCTCCTTGGTGTAAAGAGTGAGGAAAACCCCTCCCATAGAGTCCTGGATCCTTTGAATTTCCAACTCCACCATATTTAGCTCCTGGTCTTCCCTTTGCCTCTTAAGACAAGCCCATTCCTAGAGTTTTTTCTTTATTCATGACAAATTTTGAACAACGTGTGTAGCAACATGGCCCCCCTCCTTAGGCTGGTAAGGGATCTAGTTTGATTGTATGAGTTCTGTCACCTCCTCTTATTTGAGCCATACAACACATAACTTGAAAGATCTAGGAGGTTTAAAGTTCCCTAAAATTTCGAGCCAAACAGGTAGATGATCAGACTCCCCACTTGAATCTACCCATTTCCTGATTCTGGAATTTTGCTTAGAGAGTCGTTTAGAGACGAGGAACCAGTCCAACCTCTTAGCAATTATGTTATCCCTGGTTCTCTTATTCCTCCAAGTTGGCCTTAGCTTTACTGGGGAAACATCCAAGAGCTTGGAGTCCTGTAGGAATTGCGTAAAATAATCAGCAAGAGGATCCACTCTAGCAAAGGGGCCCCCATATTTCATGAGTTCCCAGAGTGAGGTTCAGGTCCCCCCTAAAAGCAGGTTATGACTTTTAAGAAAATAATTATTTTTTATCTTATCCCAGAAAGGGACACGATCCTCATAAGGTACATAGATGTTGATAATAGTGAAGGTGTTGTTTAAATCCACATGAAAAAATTTCAAGCACAGCCCGGATCCAAAATCCTAGGAGTTTTTTACATGTATGTTCTTTGAATTCCAACCAAGTGCCACCCCCAAAGTGTCCTCTAGCGTCCAAGGCCAGGAAGTTAAAAAGTTTGAAATTTGTTTACAAAAAAAACCCTTCTTCAAGTCCTAGGGTTTACTGGAGCAATATAATGTCTACTTTATTCATAGAGATCAACCTTCTCAACACAAGTTTTTTGGGGGCACTTTCTAAACCCCTGCACTTTAAGGAGAGGAGTTGAATTGATAAACTCCTTCTAGGGTTTTTGCTGCTCTAAGCACCCCAATAATATATTTTTGTTTACCATATGCAAGTTTCTTCATATCTCGAGACTGAGCTGAGGAGAGATCGGCCGGTCTTCCATTTCTGTTTCCTTTAGAATCCAAAATATGATTCGTCCCCCATCCCTTGGATTTGGTAGCTGGATTCCGCCAAAGTAGGGACATTTCACGATCTCAGATGAAATCGAATGGGTGAGTTTTATGAGTCATTGGTAGAGGTCCACTCCGAAGAGGAGGAATGGATGGGGGGGGGGTTGGGTGGAAGAGTAGTAGGAAGAACCCCACCGTGGTGATCCAAGGTATCGTTTTGTGAGAGATCGGGAGGGACCACAAACAAGGGGAGTGACTCCGTATATTTTTTTGCTCAAAACATAAAGAATATAATGAGGATTCCAAAGTAGAAATGTGGTTAAGGAGATCAACTTTCTTACCCAGAGAGGCTTGAGCATCCTCCGTAGGGTGTTGGAAAGTCTGATCCTTTGCCTCCAGATGTCCAGGAAGAATAACACTTGGCTCGTTTTGAAGAGGAATTGCTCTTTTCGCCCCTTCCAAACCATACTTGTTGAAATCACCATGTTCTTGCACGATTACTCCATCTTGATTCTCCTTCTCTCTTCTCCCTATCTTTTGCAGGCCCTTGTTCTTCTCGGGATCCCCATCTTCCACCGTTCTTTTTTTGGTCGTTTAGCAGCCCTATTGAATTGGAGATTGCAGAACTGAGCAATGTGTCCATATTCATGGCACCTATGACAACGGAAAGGGACTCCTTCGTAGTCCAACCTATGCCTACGTGTTTCCTGTCCCCATATGAGTAATAAGTATTCTCTCGTACCTGTCCTAATGTTTAGGGAGACAAGAATTCGTGCAACCGTCATGCACCTAGAGCCAGTGAAGGACATGTCTGCACCAATAAACACCCCCAATGAATTTCCAATGTCCCTAAACAAGTCTTAGTTCTACAATTCCCATGGTAGTCAAGGCATTCTTACCCAAACAGGAATATCATCAAACTTTTCGCATTCGGCATCAAACATAGGGGTCCAACTCTTGAAAATAATGGGGGTTGAGCCCAAACTCTAGTGGTTTTGTAGAATATTGCTCGCATCTTCCTTGTTTATGAACTTGAAAACAAACCAGCCCCTGGCCAGAATTAGGGTTTCCAGAGTGTAGTTGAGTCATTCAACCCAATTGTCGAAAGCTCGTTTCTCTAGTCACTCAAGACTGGGGTAATGTCATTTGGCTCTTTCCACCACCATTGTTTCCTCCATTTCTAAAGACTAAGCTAGATAGACATTTTCCCCACAAACCAGATTTAGGGGTTCTTGCGTGGTTTTTAGACACTTATTCCATTTTTTCATTTCAGTCGCCCCTCTTGGTGAGCTCTTCCTTTGGTTGGATCCCAAACTATCTCCACCAGCTCCTTTATTCTGATCTTCCACCATGGGTCTGCCTTGTTGATCCGAGGGTTTCAAAAAGGATGCGATGAACCCTTCCGCATCATGTAGAGGGAAATATTCAAGATGGTCTCCAGGCCATGTTATGTCTCCTAGGTTTTTGCTAGCATCCACCCAAATACGAGTAAATTCAAGCCAAGGTTTGTCCCTAGGTCTTCCCAATCTGCAATTGGAGGCACCGACTCCGCTAAAAAGTCAGTATGGATAATGGTTGCATTTTCTTGGCCTGGGAAACTAAAGCTAGGTTGTGGTTGAGAGGCAAACAGTGCGAAAGGGTTCCCACCAAGCTAAGGTGCCAACGGTCTCATTGACAAGGATGTTAGGTCGACCTCTTCTGTCGCGGAGCTATGGGTTGTCGCATTAGGGTTTCCTCTGCTCACCATTTTCTCTCATTGGTCGCCCCGAATACCAGTTGTCAAGTCATCCACCGATCGAGGGCCAGTATTCTTTTGAGCAGGGTCTGATTTCGCCGACCATACAATTTTCGAGGACCGTTGTGGGGAAGTGAAAATACTTTTCCCTTCTAGAAAATCTGGAGAATAACCCACATCATCGACTGAGTGATATGGCACTGTACTTCCAAGAGACATCATGGAAGACATGTCGTCACTTTCCTGCAACTGAAGTGTGAATGCTCGTGAAGGGTTGCAGCTGCATCCCCTCAGACCTGAGAAACCCTCAAAAAAACCATAACCCTACCTACAATACCATCAAATTTCCACCACCTCTTTGTCTCTTATATATAGTAAGGAGACCCATTCGTTTGGATCATGTCATATTGTCTTGTCTTATGTACTTAGTACATGGTGTAAGGAGGTTTCCCCCTTGAAGAGGCCTTCTATTCATCTTTGTTCTTCATTATTAAGACATGGATTACTCTTTCTTGTCTCTTTATGCTCTTTTCGTGCTCTTTTGGGGAATTTATTGTCTGGCATTTGGTATCAGAGCTTGGACGCTTCCCAAACAAATCATCTTGGAATTTTTGCTATATCTTTTTTTTCTACATGGATTTAGGAAGCGAAACTCGGAACCCATCTTAAAAACAGGTATAAGTATCTGTGGTAACAATTTGATATCTTGACTCATTACAGGTTCAGATTTATATCCTTAGGAAGTTAGGGTTTATGACTATCCCAAAATCTAGTCTCAAACATGTGTTCTAGGGAAAATTGTTATATTTGAAGCATACAATATCCAAATTGAGTGAGACTGGTGTTAACACCATTATTTACCAAAGGGGTGAAAGACCATGGTGGAGAAGAAAAATAATGGTTGTTTGGATACTTTGGTTAAAGGATATATAGTAAAAATGAGACTATAGACCAAAAGGCGATTAAGTCACCGAAGATCCTAAGCCGCGATGGAAGAAAGAAGAAAATCGATGGCTGATATTCTCTCCGCTCCTCAGAGATGCAAGAAAGATAAAGGTTTGACCGGGCGTTTATCGGGCGCACAGATCAGTGGCCATCAGGTTGTTTCGGGCAGATCTACGGCCCATATCCAATCCGCTTCGTGAAATTGCATCTTGGTTAAAACGATACAATCCGGCGGAATCGGGTACATGCTACTCAATCCAATGGCGGAGAGGCGAAGTCAGATCGCATCTACGGTTGAGATTGATTCCGGAACCAGAACCTACACGACCGATAAACCTAAAGCGCCCAGCGGAATGAGTTACCCGGTGCGCGATCTGACGGTTGAAGATCAAAGTGAGCCAGATCAACGACTATTATGATTTCCGGAGAGTGAACTAGCGCGGTGGATAATTCCGAAGTGCTCAGCGAAATTTGGTACGTGGAATATGATCTGACGGTGGAAAGTTGAAGGCGTATCACATCAATGGCTGACGATGATTCCGGGGATCAAAGCTGCACGACGGTTAAAGTGACGGAGCCCAGCGGAATTCGTTACGTGTCACCTGATCCAACGACTCATGATAAAAGGCGAGATCATCAACAGTGGGAGATCATTCCGAGATGGAGACCGACACGTCGTTTATCACCAAGGCGCTTGGCGGAACAGGGTACGTGGCACACGATCCAAAGGCCAGGAATTAAAGAGAAATCAGATCTAGGGTCTTAAATGAAGCCGAAAAATACAAGTGCACGGCAGTTAAGAGTGAGTGGTGGTTGCGGAAAATAAATGCTGTCCACGTGGCCAATTGTGTGGTCCTGTAAAGGCAGGGTTGACCTCTACAATGATTATTTTATTTGCTCGGGACCAGGCGAAAAGGACCTGGCGATTTGGGAGCTTCCATTTGTCAGTACCAGGCACGTTCCGAACACACGCCTCCACAGTAAGCCAGGTAGGACTTTAACCCTGTAACTCCTTCGTCCAATTACCATTATAAATTAAGAAATGGACCAAGGGAGAGAGGTTCGTGTGTCTGGTCGGGTCGCGGATGACAGAGAGGAATTTTTAGTAGACAGACACAGGGGCGTCTGCGACCCCTTCCTTTCCACAGGGAGCGTGTCCGGCAGCAAAGAGAAATTGTGGTCTTATTATTCACAGGGGAATGACGTTCTGAATGTATGCAAGTCTTTTTTGTACCATTTCGCCCTTGAGCAAACCCTCCACTTCCCTGAATTTTCCGAGTGGTGTGCGGTGAACTATTCTCCCTCTCAGAGGATTATTGTGAGTCGGTCCGCGTCGAAAATACTGTGTAAAATTGATGCTTCGGTCGTAAGAGAAAACCTTAGTCTGCCCGAAAATTACCCGGCAAATCGTGAGTCTGTAAATGAATCTGTCCTTGCTGAGTTTTTCAAAAATTACGAAAGTGAAAGTCGTGGTCAATTCTTGTCAAGTATCCTGAAGGAAGGTCAGTCCCTTGAAGGTCTTTTCTTACCTTACCCCTTGCACATTTTTAAGACTCAGGTGCAACTGGTAATGTCTTTGGTCTGTCAAGTGTTAGGTCTAGATGACGATTGTCGTATAGGTGATGTTATCCTTGGTTTCTTGTTAAAAATAAATTCTCTAAGCCCTGAGTCCCAGTCAGTCCCCGTGCTTAATTTAGATGAGTACCTTGCCGAAGCGATCCACCTTCAGTTGACTGAATTTCCCAAGGTCCAGTTCTTTAGGTTTCAAACATACTTGCTTAACATGTTATTATGCTCTAATGTTACTGAATTGAAATTCTTGAGTGCTCTATGCTCTTCTGATTTGCCCAAGCAAATCAACATGGTCGAATTTTCCAATTCGATCATGTTCGAAATGTACAGAATGTTATTTGATGAGGACCTGCCCCGTGTCCTGGACGAGATGAGATGCCTAATGCAGTCCTCACCCGAAGATCGGGTGGGGGACTGGTTCCTGTATAGAGGTTACACATTGTTAAGAATATATGGCTTTACTGGTCAGCCTTATAGGCTACCATCCTTCTTGACCCCAAGGATTTTCGCACTAGAGTTCATGAGGCAGAGATTGCTGTCTGAGGAAGAGCACTTTGGTGCTTTCAAAAAATCTTTGAATATTAAATTTCCATTTAAAGTCGGCCCTTTCATTTTTAAAGGTAAAGGTGCCCTGGCATTTGTAGAAAAGTTGATGGAGAATATGGATTTCATAAGAGATGTAAATATGAACTACGACCCCCACCAGGTAATCTCATTGAGGAAACAAGCAATCAAAAATAAACCATTTGAACATCAGGCTATTGAGGGGCTAGCTGAAATGGCAAATTTGCTGCAGTATACTGACAGGTCAGATTTTGATGAAGAGACACATGCTACACCTGTCACAGCGACCCAAATAACAAAAGGTGCTGGTATTGTGGTCAAGAGGAGTTTGTCTGAAACTGAGAGTATGGATGTAGACGAGGAAGGGCCCCATAAAAGGGCAAAGTTGCTTGTAAGTGGCGAAACTGTAGATGAGGAGGTTTCTAATGGTTCCAAAAAGGGTGCCCTAGTTCCCCTGAAAGCGGTGCAAGTAAGTCAATTCTCTTTTAAAAATGCGGAGGGTGATGTAGACAGTTCAGAATTATGCCACGTGTTTAAGTCGAAGGACGACCTAAAAGCCAGTTACATGGAAAAGAGGAAACAGTCTATGGAGGAAACGAGAAGTTTGCTCCCGAAGGTGAGGAGTTTGTATAGTTCGAAGACCTCTCTGGTCTCTGCTAGAGATGTTGAGAGGAATACTTTTAAAATGGCTATGGTAAGTGACAAGAAAATGTCTGAAATGGAGATCCAGTTAGACAAAATCAGCACCCCGGATAAAATCCAACTCCACAAACAGACCAGCGATATCATCTACTCAGACTTACTACAAGCCATGGTGAAGATTAATAAATTACAGGTTTTGATAGACAAATTAGAGGTTCAGTTGAAACATGAGAAAGTGGAAAATAAAGCAAATGTTGTTCAGATCAGGAAGCTGCAGACAGACATTGCTAGTTCAGACAGTACCCAGGCAGTCAAGAGGTTGTTAGAGGAAAAGGATAATGCACTCCAGGTCCTGAAGAAGAAACTGAAGATCCCAGGTACTGAACATGTTCAGTCATCTGAATTACTAGCTCTCCAAGAAGAGAAGGATAAAGTCCATCAAGAGATGATGGAGTACAAAGGAAGGGCAGGAGAGCTACAAGAAGAAAAAGAGAAGTGGGAAGCCGAAAGGGAGGAACTGTTATCCCAAATCTCCTTGATGAAAAAAGATCAGAATGAAGAGAAGGAGATTATGGAAGAATTGATGAGCCAGACTCCCACCGGCGAGGACCTGCCTATTGTAAATATCCAGAAGCCATTAGATGATTTCTCTACTGATGATTTGTTAGTGCCAATGTCCCAGGTGAGTTTGAAAGAAGAAGCAATCAAAGATTTGAAAGTAGAGAACGAAAAGATGAAAGCTGAACTGGCCAGAGTAAATGAAAGCAAAAAACAAATACTGCAGGACAGGAATCAATTACAGAAGAAATTCAATGAGCTAAAAGAAAAATGCATTGGGAAGGGCCCTCTTCATGGGGCAAAACATATCATTTGGGATACCCTGTGTATAGAGATTACCAAGTTTAGGCACTATCTAAATTTTATTGATGATTTGAATATAATGATAAATCTGGCCCACTAGAGGCTGAAACTGGTAAACGAACATATGGAGAAAAGACCCCTTGTTACGGCTCAGAACACATTAAATTTTCTAAACTCACTGTTGTTAGCACTCGGAATGTACCCAGGTTGTAAAAGATACACCCCGAGGTAACAACAAAACCACTTTAGGAAGAAATTGGTATTCTCTTCCAGAGAGGGATCTCTCAATACAAACTTTACAATACCAGATGATAGACAATATTTAAAGATTTATTGGTTTGGCTGAAACAATCACATATCCATTGGGCATGGAGTCATATACATATAAAAGATCACAAAGATGTATACACAAGATTTATCAAAGGCAAGATAATCACATAATTGCAGTCATTCCATTTATCAAGGTGAAATAGAAAAGACGAGGGAACAGCCCATCAATACAGAGCGTCTAAGACGAATTCCATATCAACTTTAGTAGAAAAAATCATATAATACCTGAAACGATGAATAGAGCATAAGCATATGAATCATAATCATCAAACACTATGTTCCAGATATGAAGCAAAAAACAGAATGGAGTGTTACACAGGGGAAAATACAATCACACAAAGAAAGAAAGCACGGACTGCAACATCAATGATACATGAATCTCTGAAAAAAGCTCTCATGCATTCATTTTGGTATTAAAGATAAAACAGATATGTTCTTCACAAATCACTTCATTCGATGGGTTCCAACCCCCATCTCATAAAAAGATACAAATATATAGATAAAACAATAAGTCTGCCCCTAACAGATCAATAACAGAATGATCGGCGTAAATTAGAGTTTGTAACTGAATTCCTACACCACTAGGAAGTTGTTACAACTCCATTCCTAACATATCACAAAGTACGAATCAACTGGATAACAAACTTTCGGCCAATAGCTCCACGTCTTTGCCCCATCATTTCCACGTCTTTGCCCCATCAGCTCCACGTCTTTGCCCCATCAGCTCCATGGTACCTGACACCTGTTCCTAGGGGGGAAGAATATACTTTGTTTTCCCAAACCGCTCTACAGCTTTCCACTGCTCTGAACTTGGGGTGTCACACTCCATCATCTCCCGAATCGCTACCTCGAGCTCCATATATGCTTCATAAGATTTCTTGGGGAATCTGGCTCTGATAATGGCGAACTTCTGCAGGACTTCGAAATCTTCTGTTAACATGTCTACAATGGTTTGCCCTGTCAGGTTCTTCTCCAAGCTATTAAATTTTGTGTGGTCCATGCGAGCCCAAACAAGCAGGTGGTGATAATGTTCAGGAGGGAGCATCCTACCTTCTTCGTCCCAGAAGGACGACAATCCCTCTTCGAACAACTCTTTAAACTCTTGTTTGAACTTAGTGACCTGCACAAGCAATTCTTCTGATTTCTCTTGGAAAACCTTCATTAAATGGTGTTTGTGGATGATCTTCTTCGCCGACAGCACTATTGAGATTCTGTCCTTTATGCCCATGTCGTGCAGCTTTTGGTATGTTAGTGAATTCAGAAAATTTAATGTATTCTGAGCTGTAGTGAGGGGTCTTCTTGCCATGTGTTCATTCACCAGTTTCAATCTTTGTTGGGCCAACTCTGTCAGTATACACAAATCATCAATAAAACTCAAGTAATGCCGGAACTTGGTAATCTCTATAGTCAGGGTATCCCAGATAATATGTTTCGCCCCCTGGAGAGGGCTTTTCCCAATGCATTTTTCTTTTAGCTCATCGAGCTTTTTCTGTAATTGATTCCTGTCATGCAAGATTTGTTTTTTGTTTTCACTTATCTTGGTTAATTCGGCCTTTACTTTTTCATTCTTAGCTTTCAACTCCTTAATAGCTTCCTCTTCAAACTCACTTGGGACATAGACACCAACAGGTCATCTGCAGAAAAATCAGATAATGGCTTCTGGATATTTACAATAGATAAGTCATCACCGGCAGGAGTTTGGCTCATTAGCTCTTCCATAATCTCCTTTTCCTCAGTCTGATCTTTCTTCATCACGGAGATTTGGGATAGCAGCTCCTCCCTCTCGGCCTCCCACTTATCCTTTTCTTCTTGTAGCTCTCCAGCTTTTCCTTTGTATTCCATCATCTCTTGATGGATTTTATCTTTCTCCTCCTGGAGAGCTAGCAATTCAGCTGATTGGACATGCTCTGAGCCTGGTATCTTCAACTTCTTCTTCAAAACCTGGAGCGCATTATCTTTCTCTTCTAGCAACTTCTTGACAGCCTGGGTATTGTCTGAGCTAGCAATGTCTGCCTGCAGTTTTCTGATCTGAATAACATTTGCCTTATTTTCCACTTTCTCATGCTTTAACTGGACTTCCAATTTGTCCACCAACACCTGTAATTTGTTTATCCTCACCATGGCCTGCAGTAAATCTGAGTAGATGATGTCACTGGTTTGTTTATGCAGCTGAATCTTGTCTGGGGTGCTGATTTTGTCCAGCCTGACTTCTATCTCAGACATCCTCTTGTCATTCACTATGGCCATCTTAAAAGTATTTTTCTCAGCATCCCTAGCCGAAACTAGAGATGTTTTTGAGCTATACAAGTTCCTCACCCTCGGGAGCAGATTTCTCATTTCTTCTAGGGACTGCTTCCTCTTCTCCATGTAGCTCGCCTTGAGTTCTTCTTTCGACTTAAATAAGGGGTTGGACTCTGGACTGTCTAGATCACCTTCTAAATCTTTAAAAAATAATTGATTGACTTGCACGGTCTTCCTGGGGACTGAGGCCACTTTTTTGAAAACATCAGACACTTCTTCCTCTACACTCTCACCTCCTTCGAGCAGCTTGGCCTTTTTATGGGACGCCTCTTCGTCCACTTCCATACTCTCGGCATCGGACAAACTCCTCTTAACCGCAACACTAACACCTTCTGTGATTTGGATTGCTGTGCAAGGTGCAGGATGTGTCTCTGCATCCGCCCTGGACTCGTCAGTAAACTGCAGCAAATTAGCCATTTCAGCTAACCCCTCAACAGCTTGATGTTCAAATGGCTTGTTCCTGTTAGCTTGTTTTCTTAGTGAGATCACTTGGTGGGGGTCGTAATTCACATTTGGCTCTTTCATAAAATCCATATTTTCCAGCAACTTTTCTACAAAAACCAAGGCACCTTTGCTTTTAAAAATGAAGGTGCCAACCTTAAATGGAAACTTGATGTTAGAAGACTTCTTGAAAGCACAAAAATGTTCCTCCTCAGACAGCAATCTCTGTCTCATGAATTCCAATGCGAATATTCTCGGGGTCAAAAAGGCAGGTAGCCTATAAGGCTGACCAGTGAAGCCATATATTCTCAACACGGTATAGTCTCTGTACAAAAACCAATCTCCAACCCGCTCCTCTGGTGAAGACTGCATTAAGCTTCTCATTTCATCCAGGACACGGGGTAATTCTTCATTGAACAGCATTTTGTACATCTCAGACATGATTGAATTGGCAAATTCGAACATGCTGATTTGTTTTGGTAAATCAGAATAGCACAGAGTACTCAGAAACTTCAACTCAGAGATATTGGAACATAGTAGCATATTAAGCAAATAAGTCTGGAACCTAAAAAACCGGACCCTGGGGAACTCGCTTAGCTGAAGATGAATTGCTTCAGCCAGGTATTCGTCTAAATTAAAAACTAGGGTTCACTGGGACTCAGAAACAGAGGAACTCATTCTCAACAAAAATCCGAGAACGACCTCGCCCACACGACAATCCTCATCTAGGCCTAGTACTTGACACACTAAAGAAATGACCAATTGAACTTCACTCTTGAAAATATGTACAGGGTAGGGCATGAATACACCATCTAAAGACTGACCATCCTTTAAAACACTTGACATGAATTTACAGCGGGTTTCGGCTTCGCACTTCTTGTACAATTCGACCAGGATTGACTCATTTATTACTTCACGACTACCTGGATAATTTTCCGGCAAACTAAGGATTTCTCGGATGACCGCAGCATCGACTCTACACAATACTTTGGACGCAGACCGACTGACAATAACTCTTTGAGACGGAGAATAATTCATAGCACACCACTCTGCTAACTCTGGGAAATGGAGGGTTTGCTCGATGGCGAAATAGTACAGGAAAGACTTGCACACGTTCAACACATCGTCCCCTCGTGAATGGGAATGCCATAATTTCTCTTTGCTAACAGACACGCTTCCCACAGAGAGGAAGGGGTCGCATACATTCCTATCCCTGTCTACTAAGAACTCTTCTCTATCATCTACGACTTGACCCGACATTTGAGCTTCTTTTCCCTGGTCCATCACTGAATTTCACACTGGTAACTTTGAGAAGGGGAATCACAGAATTAATGGGTTTCAGTTTTACCTGGTTTACTGTGGAGGCGTGTGCCCGGAGCGTGTCCACACTTGATGAATGGAAGCCGAAAACTGACAAATGGAAGCCGCCAGATGGGCCGGTCCTTTTCACTGGTCCCGAGCGAATAAAATAACAATGATAGAGGTCAACCCTTCGCTTTTATAAGCCTTTTTATTTCCGGGGCCTATCACAATTCGCCACGTGGACGATCATTTACTTTCCTCAACCACCATCTACTATCAGCCGTGCGTCTTTCTCATCCGGATTTATTACCAACTGTTGATCTATTCTTTGCGATTTTCTGGCCCTCGGATCGCATGCCACGTATCTTTTTCCGCTGGGTGTCTTGGCGATAAACACCGTGCAAGTCTCCATCCCGGAATTGCTCATGACCGTAGATGTGACGTACTTCCACCCTTCACCGTTGGATCAAACGCCACGTCCCACATTCCGCTGAGCCCTCTGACTTTAACCATCGTGCAACTCTAAGCAGCAGAATTATTCCCAGTCGTTGATGCGATACGCCTTTAACCACGCACCGTCGGATCATCCGCCACATACCCGATTCCGCCGGGCAATCCGGGATTATCCGCCGTGCACGTTCATCCTCCGAAATCCTTTTCAGCCGTTGATGTGATTGCCCGGCATTTGTCAGCCGCCAGATCTGTCGACATCTCCCAATTCCGCTGATAATCTCGGACTTATCTCTCGTGCGATTTCACTACCCGGAATTTATAACAATCGTTGATCTATCATGCTTTGATCTCCAACCGTTGGATCAAGCATCATATAACGAATTCCGCTAGGTGGTTCGGGATTATCCCGCGTGCAGGTTCATTCCCCGGAATTCATAATGGCCGTCGGATTAATCACCACACACACATTCCGCTGGATGCTTTCGGCTTATCCGCCGTGCAGGTTCTGGTTACGGAATCAATCCCATCCATTGATGTGATCCGCTTCCGCCCCTCCACCGTCGGATCGAGAGGAGTATACATGATTCCGCCAGCCTTCATTTCCTTAACTAATTTGTGCTTTCACAAGGCGGATTTGATGTGAACCGTGGATCTGCTTAGGACAACTTTATAACCTTTGATCTGTGCCGCTGGTTAAAAGCCCGAACCTGTCTTATCCTCCTCGCATGTTTCGAAGAGCGGAGGGAATACCAGCCATTGATATGCCCTCCTCTTTCATCACGGCCTAGGATTTTTACTAACTTGGCCAATCTTTTGACTATCGTTCCACCTTTATATTATATCCTTAAACCAAAGTATTTAAACAACACAATATTACCTCCACCACGGTCTTATTCCTGCTTTGCTAAATACAGGTGTTAACAACTGTCATATCAGAAGTTGCAGGAATTGGGCATAAAGGACAGAGTGTCAATAGTGATGTGGGCAAAGAAAATCATCCATAAGCATCACTTAATCAAAACGGTCCATGATAAATCAGAAGGATTACTTCTGCAGGTTAATAATTTTAAACAAGAGTTTAAAGAACTGTTCGAGGACGGATTGCCTTCTTTATGGGATGGAGAAGGGCGGATGTTCTCACAGGAACATTATCATAACCTGCTTGTTCAGTGCCGCATGGATCACACCAAATTCAATGATTTGGAGAAAAACCTGACAGGGAAGACCATTGTGGATATGCTCACAGAAGATTTCGAGATTCTGCAGAAGTTCGCCATCATCAGGAGCAGATTGCCCAGAAAGTCCTATGAAGCATATATGGAGCTCGAGGTAGCTATTCGGGAAATGATGGAGTGTGACACCCCAAGTTCGGAGCAGTGGAAAGCTGTGGAGCGGTTTGGCAAGACAAAGTATATTCTCCATCCTTAAGAACATGTGTCATGCACTGAAAAGCTGATGGGGTAAAGACGTGGAGCTGATGGGGCAAAGATATGGAGTTGATGGGGCAAAGACGTGGAGCTGATGGGGCAAAGATATGGAGCTGATGGGACAAAGTTTGTTGTCAAGTTGATTCGTACTTTGTGGTCTGTTAGGATTGGAGTTGTAACAAACTTCCTAGGGGTTAGGAATTCAGTTACAAGCTCTAAATTAAGCCGATCATTCTGTTATTGATCTTCTTGTTGGAGCACCGATCATTTTATGTATAAATATGCATCTTTTTTAAGAGATGGGGGTTGGAACCCATCGAGTGGTGAATAATTTTGGAGAACATATCTGTTTTTGGAATGACAAAGTGAATGCATGAGAGTTTTGTCAGAGATTCATGTGTCGTTGATATTACAGTCTGTGCTTCTTTCTTTATGTGATTGTACCTCCTTTGTGTAACACTCCATTTTGTTTCTTCTTCGTTTCTGGAAAATAGCGTTAGATGATCAGAATTCATGTGTTTATGCTCTGGTTATCATTTCAGATATTATATGATTTTTTCTGCTAAAGTTGATATAGAACTCATCCTTGTTGATGCTCTGTATTAATGGGTTGTTTCTTCATCTCTTCTGTTCCACCTGAATCAATTTGAATGACTGTGATGATATGATTACCTTGCCTTTGATGAATATCATGTATATGTCTGTGTGGTATCTTTATATTGTATATGACTCCATGCCCAATGGTTATATGACTGTTTCAGCCAAATACATAAAACTTTGAATGTTATTGAATGTTATTGTTAAATCTGGTCCTGTTAAATCTTTATTGAGAGATCCCTCTCTAGAAGAAAATACCAGTTTCTTCCTAAAGTGGTTTTGTTGTTACCTTGGAGTATACCTTTTACAACCTGGGTACATTCTGAGTGCTAACAACTGGTTGCATCAGGAATCAAACTCACCATAGTATCCATGGTAGAAATTTTAGAATCATATTAAAAAAATTGGACACGTGGCAGGCCGTACACTTTCGCTCTCTTGGAAGACCCAAAAATAACAAGTTTTGGGAAAATTCTCGCAACGTTTTTTTGGCACATCCAAATTCAATTAAACTTGTGGCATTAGAAATAGGACATATTAGGATACTACAGGTCAAGTTTTCATACTTAGAGAATCTGAAATTTTAGGGTTAACTTAGTTTGAAGTCCGGCTAGCAAATCAGTCTTCAAATCAGAGTTTGAAAAAGGTACGCCATTTTTATTTTGAATAATTTTTAGTAGAAGGATATATTTGTGGTGAACCCAAGACGTGATATCTATATATATTGTTAAAAATTACACCAAAAAAAGGTGGACAAAATCACACTTGAATCAATCCACTAGAGGATTCATCCCTTACCTACGATAAAAGTGAAGACCTATATTTTCAAGTGTCCAAGTTGGAAGATATGATTAAAGGACCAATGATAAAGGTTGATTTAGTTAATTTTGAGACTAAGATGGAGGAAAGGATGGGACATATTGATAATAATATAGAAATGATTTCTATTTTTTTACAAAATACAAAGGAAAATCTCCTTAAAGGTGATGATATGTTCTTGGCTACTCAAGAATATAAATATAGTGTCCATGTTGAGCAACAATCCTATAATAAGTGTTGATTGCATGGGCAGACCCGGGTTTACTATAATTAATCAACAACACCCCAAACTCACTGGCCCTTTCGGCAACAGACCACAAAGCGATCTGAAGTCTCACCCGAAGTGAATCTAATGGGTAGGCCAAGACTCAAGTGTCTTGGACCAGGTTCTGCGCATCCTACTTCCTTCTCCTTACCCCTGTGCGCCACTAGGTCGACTAGCTCTGCGCACCGCACGCCCCCTTCTACTCGCAGCACTTTCGCCCGTGCGATGCTTAACCCTGCGCAGGTCGCTCGGTTTCCTCTCGCGTCGCGCAACTTCCACTACTCACAACACTCCAATCCTTACCGCATCCCTGCGCACCGCGGAACACTCATCCACTCCTCAACGCTAAGCCCTCAGCTCGCAGCATCTCGCATCGCAGCTCCTCTGCCGATGCGATATCGCCTCTCTGCGATATCTTACCACTGCGACTTTACGCTCTTAACGTTGATTGCGCCGATGTGAGACACTCTACTTCTCAGAAGTCTATTGTGAGTAACTGGTAATTAGTGACAGACGTGAAAGAGTCCTTAAACATCCTACTGCAATACTTCGACTTATCCTTAGCCTTTTACAATATTATGAACGAAACAATACATACATTCGTCTACTGCCACTATCATAACGTGCATAATAACTAGTAACAATAAGCAAATACAATTACATCCATTCAACACATAACACGCAGATTTAACGTGGTTCACCCCCGGGCTGGGAGCTACGTCCACCAAACTGTGCTTCTATTATATATCTCGAGGGAAGTTAGCACAGTTTGTTGCACTACAATTGCAACGCAAAGCTTCTCCTAGATCTCTGATCTTCTCTCTATATCCCTTCCCTCTCTGTTCTCTCTGCAAATGATTACATACAGACTCAAATGACTCACAGACGACTATGTGTCTGGATCGTTACAACGCAGTCTATCTGACTGATTCCTGAATCTCTAAGACTATCAACTGATTGATTAGCTACCCAACCAACCCTTTACAATACAAAAATGCAAGCTTTTATAGGCAGCCCGAAGGTCGTGCCATTACAACACTGTGGGCCTGTCCCAACAGTAAACCCATACCCTAAATAGTGACAGTCGGTCCTCTCTGTTCTTGAGGTAGCCGCTTCCCGTCACACCGCAGCTCTCTGCAGTCTTCCATGCTTCCCGGTACTGACCATGGGTACTATGCACCACTTCTCTTTCTGTCCTTCGCCTTCAATGCTTGAGCCTCGTTGCTCCTTCTTCTTTATGAGGGTCGCTGAGCCCTCCTGTCTTCTGTCGCTGCCTTCAATGCAGTGGTTGAGCTTTCTTCTCTCGGCCGCTCTGGTACCGTTGCCTCCTTGACTTTTCTATCCCAAAAGTCATGGTTTCCGGCTCTGCTCTCCAGCTGGAAACGTGCTACACCGTCGTAGCTCTGCCCTGTCCTTTTTCCGCTAAACTTCTCTCTTTCCGCCAAAATTAGCAGCTTCTTCTGTAGCTGCGGGATCCTGCTCCAACAATAAGAATTTTCCAAAAGGTTTTGATGCTAATAAAGGAAGTAATTAGGGATGGTCCCCAAGGGGTATCTAACTCCCCAAGATTGACATGAGGAAGTTTGATGGAAATGACCCCATAACATGGATATTCCAGATGGAGCAATTCTTTAATATCCACCAAGTGCCAAATCTCCAAAATGTACCTATTGCATCCTTATATTTAGAACCTAAGTAGTTTGTGTGGTACCAATGGCTTTGTGAACACAAAAGGAGCTCCATTATCTCTTGGTCCATTTTTACAGAAGAATTGATATCATACCATGATGATGTTGAGAGCAATTCCATCTTTACCCAATTGATCAATCTAAGGCAAAAGGGTCTAGTAAGCGAGCACATTCAACAGTTTCAAAAGTTGAGTCTCAAAGTGGAGGGAATTATTAAATTGAGCACATAGATTTGTGGACAAACAAACAACTCACAAGATAGACCACACAATTTACTCAGCAATTGAAGAATGAAACAATGCAAAAATGGCTTGCAACTGTGAATGATTTCATTAATAAAAAAGTAATTAGGTAATAATTACAATGAAATACAATGGCTAAATAGCCTCATGCAATTCGATTCCTATGTGAGGAAATTCGAATTGGTTTGAATCTACTTGACTGAATGGTTAACTGAACTTGTCTAAATCATTATCGGAGTTCATCGGAGTTCTAAAACACAACTTAAGTGTCTAATTTAGTGTTAACTAAGCCTAACTAACTGTGGTAGGTGAGAAATGTGCCTCTCCTGCATGCAACCATGCAAACCTAGCGCTAACTAAATGTAGAGGACTAGAACTGAATGTAATTGACTCATAACTGAACTTGACTAGTCACCAACTCAACTCAATTGACCTTGGTTGGTATCGGCATTCCCAGTGGCTCCTAATTTGTAGGCATTAATCTAGGAGGCTCCTAAAGCGATGCATGCAAGTGCAATTAGTGGCAGTAGGCCTCAATTAGTGTTCCCCACACTTTAGTAACTGGAACATGTGCCCCAACTAGGCCAAGTGGACCCAATGGTGCTAGTGACTAAAAATAGACTAGAAGGACTCCTGATTTAGACATGACTCCTAATTTAGACATATGACCAAATTGGACAAGGGAGGATTAATAATCCTAACACCCCCCCTGAATGCTAGCTTGGACAATCTGTGGGCCCTGGTAACTAAGACCATAGGTCACCCATTACATCAAGTAAAGTGTAGTAACTGCTCGATACAAGGAGCTGGGGAAAAACCACATGGGCAAAAAGCCCCCCCTCTAACTAAGCAGATAGAATCAAGATTCAAGTTTGAAAAACTTGAAAATGTGTTGCTGCAATCTCTGTGATGTAGCGAAGTAGCATGCATGATGTTCTGTACACAGGTATCGTGGGGCCTGGCATGTAGACTTCTCCATCTTCTCCCAAAGTGAAGATGGAAGGAAGGATGAATGCAACCTTTATCTCTTACTGGATGAAGAGGTGTATGATCAGCTCTATTCTTCTGAATGTAGTGAGACTGAGCCCTTTCCATGTAGCATTTTACAGGGAGTCTACGACATCTCCATGAAGGAGATAAGATTGCATGACATAATGCAAGGGTCTTTCCCTTCTGAGTGTCAGGTGGTTTTCTAGTCATCTTCCTAGCTTCCAGTTTGGAAGTAGGGACTGGATCTGGATCTAAATCACCCTAAATCTCAATCTCATAAACTGATATAGCTGTATCTGCAATACTAGTGGAAGCTGCAAAAGAATTAGATGAAATGCTTTTACCTCCCCTTGCAAGTGGCTGCTGAGAGTGCACTGGTTCTGAAAATGGCATGAAGTGTGAGAACTCATATGCCTTGGAGGCATGATTTGCAACATTCTTCGCTAAGATGTTCCAGAATCAATGAGGAAGGAATTTTCTATTGAACAACTAGCCTTTAGTGCATGACATGTTTCGAAGCATTCTTTAGTGTTGTCAGCCTTCCTTGTGCTAGAAGGTGCGGTAATGCTATGTTTCTTCAGAATAAGAGTCATTTCATCAATTTGTCTTCTCATACAAGAGCTTTCTGGATGAAAGCCCCTTCCATAGTAGGAACAAAGGGTCTTTCGTTTGTCATTCTTCTTGCTTCTCTTCAAACTTGAAGGCTCATTTGACTGCTCTTTCTTCATAGGAGACTCATCATTTTTCTTCCCTTTATCATTTGCTACCATAGGTCCTCCTGCAACCAGTGCTTGATCTCTGGAATATCGAATGATCCCCATTTGGATCAACTTGTCATGCTCATAAGTGAGAGATTCAATGAAAGCATCAAGAGTGGGCATCTTCCAATTTGGAGTAGTGAGCTTCACCGATTGAAAGTTTGATACAAAGACTGAGTAGTTTGCATTGAGTTTTGAGAGAATGGTAAGGATGAGTTGATCATCCTCCTTCTCAACCTTGCATAGCTTCAATTGGAATATTAGGTTCTTGAATTTTGTGAAGAATTCATTCAGTGTTTCGAAGTTGGATGGATGAAGAGAGATCATCTCATTCTCTAGCTGATGAACCCTCATCTCATCCTGCTTGTCAAATAAGAAAGCAAGCTTATCCCAAATCTCCTTGGGAGTATTCAATCCCTTGATGTGGAAAAGAAGATCTTGAGAGATTGAGAGACACAAGCATCCATAGGCTTCATCAAGCCTATTCCAATAATTTTCTTTGTCATGATTAAGAATTGGTTCTGCCTCTATCTCCATTGTGAATCTAAAGAGATTCTTGGAGCGAAGCTAGTTCTCCATGTCCTCCTTCCATTGGTGGTAGTTGAAGGAAGTGAGATACTCCATTGGAGGAGCTATTTTGAATGCAGTGAAGAAGATTGAGCTGATGTAGCGAATGCAGCGAGGAGAAAGAATTGCGTGTAGCGAATGCAGTGAGAAGAACTGATAACCTGTAAATCACACAATCAAATAGACAAAATAAGGTCGACAGTCTGCACTTTTGGAATTTTCATCACACCCAGTATAATTGATTAAGTAAGCTTGATCAACAATTCCTTTACTTGGGATATTAAGTGGTAAATTCTTCGCTTCTGGTGCAGTACTAGAAGGAGCAAGTTTGCTAAAAAAAATGATCCAATAGGAGATCTAAGGAGGAGAAGTGCCTTGTCCACCGAGGCTCTAATACCATCTTAAATTGAGCACATAGATCTGTGGACAAACACACAACTCACAAGATAGATCACACAATTTACTCGGCAATTGAAGAATGACACAGTGCAAAAATGGCTTGCAACCGTGAATGCTTTCATTAATAAAAAAGTAATTAGATAATAATTACAATGAAGTACAATGGATAAATAGCCTCATGCAATTCAAATCCTATGTGAGGAAATTTGAATTGGTTTGACTCTACTTGACTGAATGATTAACTGACCATGTCTAAATCATTATCGGAATTCATCGGAGGTCTAAAACACAACTCAAGTGTCTAATTCAGTGTTAACTAGGCCTAACTGACTGTGGTAGGTGAGAAATGCGCCTCTCCTGTATGCAGCCATGCAAACCTAGTGCTAACTGAATGTAGAGGACTAGAACTGAATGTAACTAACTCCTAACTGAGCTTGACTAGTGACCAACTCAACTCAACTGACCTTGGTTGGTATCAGCACTCCCAGTGGCTCCTAATTTGTAGGGATTGATCTAGGAGGCTCCTAAACTGATGCATGCAAGTGCAATCAATGGCAGTAGGCCTTAATTAGTGTTCCCCACACTTTAGTAACTGAAACATGTGCACCAACTAGGCCAAGTGGACCCAATGGTGCTAGTGACTAAAAATAAACTGGAAGGACTCCTCATTTAGACATGACCCATGATTTAGACATATGACCAAATTGGACAAGGGAGGATTAATAATCCTAACATGAATACCAAATGATCAATTGTTGGACCTCTTTATTGAAACCTTAAAGGATAACATCCAACATGAGGTGCGCCTCTTCAAAACCACATCCTTAGAGAAGGATTTCATGTTGGAAATGAAGGTTGAAAGTAAAAATATGGCAATGACTACTAGAAGGATCACCTCCAACGCATACAAAGAGAATAATGTTCCTTATCCTAACCAGCCTCAAAGGTTGAGACCTCAACAACAGGATGAAAAAAGAGCAAAAGGTCCATTCTTTAATTGTGACAATAACTATTTTTAGGGGCATAAGTGTCATGAGAAGAAATTATTCTACATAGATTGTGAAGAGGAAGAAGCGAAAGAACATGAACCATCTCAAGTTGAAGAAGTAGAAGATATTACTCCCGAAGAGATTAATTCAACCATATCTTGTCATGCATTGGCTTGAATTAACACTCCTCAAACTCTCAAGATTGAAGGATACATCACAAAGAAAAAGGCAACAGTGTTGATTGATTATGGCAGTACTCATAATTTTATTCACTGTAAATTAGCCAAAGTTCTCAATTGCTTTGTATATCCAACACCAAAGTTTAAAGTAATGATTTCAAATGGAGGAACTATCAATTGCTTAGGGAACTTCCATCATATTGATCTTACTATAGGGGAATATGTATTGAATAGTCCTATAATTGCTATCCCAATAAGTGGTGTTGATGTTGTCTTAGGTGTTAAATGGTTACAATCACTGGGAACAATGGCTTTTAATTTTCAAGAACTTTTGATAACATTTTTATGGGAAGGTAAAAAATTTGAATTAAAGGGTATCACAGGGAAGCCAAGCAAGGTGATAAGCTCTAATGGTATGACAAAATTGTTGAAAAATGAACATCAAGGTGTAATTGCACAAATATGCTCATTAGATGTTCAAACATCTAAGTTTCTATTCCCTTGGATCTCCAAAGGGTATTGACAAGCACTCCAAAGTATTTGAAGAAATTCCAAAGGGTCTACCACCTACTCGATATTTTGATCATGTTATTCACGTCATTCCAGGAAGTGTTCCTCCTAACATCAGACCTTAAAGATACCCATATGGACAAAAACGTGAAATTGAGTGTATGATTGAAGAAATGTTAGAGGTTGGCATAATTAGGCCTTGCCAAAGTTCTTACATTGCACTAGTGGTAATGGTACACAAGAAGGAGGGATCATGGCACATGTATTCAAATTATAGAGAGCTCAACAAGATCACCATTAAAGATAGGTTTCCCATTCCTATCATTGATGAATTGTTAGATGAACTACATGGAGCAGTTTAATTCACAAAGTTGGATCTTTGTTTAGGGTATCATCATATTAGAATGAAGGAAGAAGACATCCCAAAAACGACATTCAAAACTCGTGAAGGTCGTTATGAATTTCTGGTCATGCCTTCTGGCCTTACGAATGCACCTTCCACATTTCAAGGCTTGATGAATTCCATTTTCAAGCCCTTCTTGAGAAAAATTGTGTTGGTATTAATTTATGATATACTAATCTATAACAAGTCTTGGGAAGAACATGTTCAACATGTTGATAAGGTGCTACAATTACTCAAGGAGCAACAACTATATGCAAAACCTTCCAAATGTTTCTTTGGGGTAAAGGAGGTAGAGTATTTGGGTTATATTGTATCTGATGAAGGTGTCAAGGTAGACCATAACAGAATTAAATCCATGATAGACTGGTCGATTCCCAAAACCTTGAAGAATCTTAGAGGATTCTTAGGCTTGACAGGGTACTACCGCAAGTTTCTTCAGAACTATGGAAAAATAACAACACATCTATCAACATTATTGAAGAAGGAATCCTTTTCATGGACTCCAGAGGCAACTCAAGCATTTGAACAACTTAAAGAGGAAATGTTCAAATCTCATGTTTTGACCACACCAAACTTCACAAAAACCTTCATTGTGGAATGTGATGCCTCAGGAAATGGAATCGATGTTGTTCTAATGCAAGAATGATGACCCCTTACTTTTAAAAGTCGACCAATCAAAGAAAAGAACTTACAAAAACCCATTTATGAGAAGGAAATGATGGCAATACTACACGCACTTAAGCAATGACATCCTTAGCTAATAGGTAGGCACTTCAAGATCAAAACATATCATGATGGTCTTAAATACTTCTTGGAACAAATATTATCTTCAAAAGAGCAATAAAAATGGGTAACCAAGATGTTGGGATATGACTTTGAAATCATCTATAAAAAAGGGAACCAAAATATGGTAGCAGATGCAGTCTCTAGAAAAGATGAGGATGTTGAGACATTACTTTGTGTGATTTCGATTATACAACCTGATTGGGTAGTAGTAGCAAGGGAAGAATGGAAGAATGACCTATCTACCTGAAAACTCATTCAAAAGCTACAAAAGGATCCCAGTGTAGCAGATACTTTTGTGTGGAAAAAATATTCACTATGGTATAAGGATCTCTTATATATATATGTAAGAACTCCCAAATCAAACAAAAGATCCTTTTGGAATTACACACCTCTCCTATAGGTGGGCTCTCAAGATTATTAAATATGTACCACAAGGTTAAGAATGAATTCTTTTGGGAAGGTCTTAAATCTGATGTTCAAATGTTTATGGCACAATGTTTGGTTTGTTAACATAATAAGTTTGAAACAATTAAAACCCTAGGTCTTTTATAGCTATTAGAAATACCTTGTCAGCGTTGGGAGGAACTCTACATGGATTTTATCATAGGTCTATCCAAGTGAGAAGGGAGGAATGTTATTATGGTGGTTGTTGATAGACTCACAAAACATGCACACTTTTGTGCACCCTCTCACCCTTTTAGTGCAAGTACAGTGGTTGTAACCTTCATAGAAACATTTTGGAAGTTACATGGAAACCCGAAGATTATTGTAAGTGATAGAGATCCATTTTTCACTGTAAAATTTTGGCCTCTATTATTTTCTTGTTTGGGTATAAAGTTGGCTCATAGTTCTTATCATCCTCAATCCAATGGAAAAACTGAGCTAGTGAACAACTATTTGGAAGGCTTTCTTCATTGTTTTGCATATGATAAACATACACAGTGGGTGAAATGGTTATCTTTGGCAGAATGGTGGTATAATACTTCCTTCCATACATCATCAAAAATGTCTCCATTTATGACACTTTATGGGTGCCATCCTCCATCTGTCACATCTCCCTTAAAAGAAAAATCTAAAGTTCAAGATGTGGAAGATCACCTAGTGCACTAGCAAGAAGTTCTCCAGTTACCGAAGGACAACCTGGCTATGGAAAAAAAAAGGATAAAACAAGAAGATAAACATTGCAGTGAAAGAACATGGGAGGCAAGTGTGGGGGGGGATCATTTTCGATCCTGGAGGAAACACAATAAACTCCTTCGTCTGTGGCCTCAGAATCCAAACAAACAATGACAATCCATTTCAAAGTTAATGGTCTTAGTTGCAAAAGAATTTACGATAGGATTATCCTTCTAAAAAACCCAACTCAAGTCCTCTTCTTTCATATTTTCCAAGAGAATAATGGCCTAGCTGAAAAGCTAGCCAATCAAGGCGCTTGAAGCACCTCATGAAATATTGTTTATGCAAATCAAGAAAGGGTATATAAATTTGTTCCTTAACCATCTCTCGATGGTCTCCATGCTTCCCTCATGTTTGAAGTCTCTAGATGATGCCTCGCCGACCCACGAGATGCATGGCCCTCCTCTTGCCAAGCGTATGTACCTCCTCCCGGCTAGCATTAATTGGAAACTTACTTCTGCAGTCCTCCAGGGTCTCGACAAGTTTGTTTGCACAAGCGATATGAAGGAGATATACTGCAATAACAATTTCATACCCCATTCACTGTACCCAACCACAGATCATGAAGAAGCTGACACCCAACACCCGAGCGAGGATCTAGAAGAAGTTGTCACCCAACATTTGCAGGGTTTGTTAAGTTGGCTATGGAACAATGACAAAAAAGGATGGGGACACAGATGTTGCTGGTTTAAAGTCAGGCCTGGATGACATCAAACTGCACTTGCGTAGGGTCTACAAGGTTGTAGGAGTCGACATTAAGGAGAACATGGAGATTAATTCAGACATTCAACATATCCAACCAAATCAGCTGCCATGATTCCAGAATTGATGACCACGAGCAAAACTTGAGGGAGCTAAAGGGTACAATGGAAATAATAAAGGACGAGGTGCTGAAAATGCCTAGAATGTCCCAGTGTAGCCATTTCCAGGATTCACCAAAAGAAGGTGCTCTCCCCATGGAAGAAGTCTCTGTCACTCGGCCAACTCTTGGCCACAAAGGCAAGAATATGTAGAGTTTTTCTTTCTTGTTAGTCTCTGAAGGTTTTTTTGTATTCTGTTGAATCAATAGTTTGTTAAAGTTTACCATTCCCATGCTATGGTAACTTTCAGGAAGCATACTAGGATTTTCAGGATATTGTTTATAAACATAGTTGTTTTAGCCTTCTTCTCTTTTCAAACCATCATGGAACTTAGGTTCTCTGTTTTGTAATGAATGATTGTGCACAACCTTTTTTTCCCTAATATATTTAATCGGAATCTGTTAAAAAAAAGCATTGTAGTGAAAGATGTTTTGAAGAAGGGGATTGGGTTTTTTTTGAGGTTGCAATAGTACAAGCACAAGTATCTCAAGCAACAAAATAAAGATAATAAATTAGCACCCAAGTACTATGGTCCTTACAAAGTGTTGCAAAAAATTGGTAGTATGAATTACAAGTTGGAGCTCCCTTCATCTTCAAGGGCACACCTAGTCTTCCATGTTTCATGCTTAAAGAAGGTAATAGGAGACAACATCCCAATTCAGACTATCTTCCAAAGCTTGATGAGGAAGGAAAAGTCATATTGGAACTTGAACAAATCACTAAAACAAGGACCAAACAACTACGCAATTGAGCTATTACTAAGTACCTCATCAAGTGGAAGAACTTACCAGTTGAAGATTCGACATGGGAATATGAATCCTTCATTTAGAAGCATCCATAATTAATCAAGTGTTGAGGACAACACTTGTCTGAAGGGCAAGGGCATGTTAAGCCATAAATGTTGGCACATTACCCCTATCTTGTGGTTTATTACATATTAGTTATGTTGGCTTGGGTCTATTAGTGGTAATTGTCATTAGTATTTTATATTAGTTATGTTGGTTTGGGTCTATTAGTGGTAATTGTCATTAGTATTTTATATTAGTTATGTTGGATTGGGTCCATTAGTTTTAATTGTGCCTCTTTTTCTCCTATATATAGCAATGAGACATTTTCATTTGGATCATGTCATATTGTCTTGTCTTATGTACTTAGTACACGGTGTAAGGAGGTTTCCCCCTCGAAGAGGCTTTCTATTTATCTATGTTCTTCATTATTAATGTGTGGATTACTCTTTCTTGTCTCTTTATGCTTTTTTGGGGAATTTGTTACTTAACATGGTATCCTTCATTTTTTATCATTACAAGAGGAAAGGCCATAGCGCTGCCAACTATTTGTACTCAAAGGTATATTCATTCTATGGAAAACAATGCCATTGTGTGGCTCTTGCTGGGAGAAGCAAGCCATATGCCACAAGCCATATTGTTTTCAAAGGATGAATAGAAAGAGTACTTCCCGAAACTAACAACAAATTTAGAGGCACAAGGAGAAAATAAGTATGTCAAGCAATCCATACAATAATGCCAATAACTTTTGCCACCACTGTGAGTTGAGTAGACATTGGGAGGAAACATGTTAGTGACTTCATCCAAAACTTCACCACAAGAACAATGTAGATCAAAGAACAATCTGTAAAGTGAAGCCTAAAGGAAATAAAGAACTCACTACATATTTATCCCAATGAGCAGAAGCTATCCAAGGAGTGCCAACAACATGGGAGGCTTGCATCACCATCGAAGAGGACAATGATTTGATGCCAACAACAAAGGAAACCCCACTCCAATTGTTACCCACAGTCCTCCAAAAAAACATTCCCTTTTTGTAGATGTATTGGATATTGGTGTAAGGAAGTCAATGTCACCCCCTTGTCCTTGAACTGTCCAAATATTGAGTCTTTCCCTCAGTCTCAAAAGTGTAGCCTACTGATGATTATCGCCTACATCCATACAAGCATGGAATGCATTAGGCATAAGAAGGTGTTATGATTTCACGCCAAGGAGTTCATTCAAGTGATGTTGTTGTAGATATAGAGTGTTAGTAAGCATGTGCAAACTACACAGGGTTGTTTCCATGCTGTGAAGTAATTGATCCTAGCAAAAGAGGGTAGTCCACATTTCCTCTTATGGATTGGTTGTGTTATGACAACAATTGTTGGGATCGTGCTATTGAATGAGTGTTGCATACATTCAACAATGAACAAATTGAGACCATAATTTGACATGGGTTTCATTGACTGCCAAGATGTATCATCTCCAAGCTTGTGAATAAAAGAGAATTGCATGTCGAAGATCAAAATGAATTCAGATTGAAGAATTTGCATCTAAAGAATGATTAAAGTTGAGAGTCTATGAGTAGACTTCTATGTTGCAGGATACAAATTTAATGAAATCCAATGGCTAGCAAACTCAAGCAATCTATCAAACTATGTTTGAAGAAATCAATTGTTGTAATGATAAATCCATTGCTGTAGTTTCCCTTGCTAGTCAAGGTTTTAAGTGTTCTTTTCCTCATATATAACAATGTTGCAAACATCGACAATATATCGTTGACATTGTGATGTTAACCCTAGGCCAATAATTTTGTCTAAAAAATCATGAATTTTGCTAGTTTTTCCTCAAAAATTGTGTTTCGACGAAACCAAATCCTTGGCCCACAAACAGACCGACATATAACCCCAAATTTAAAAAAATTTCCCTCATTTTCCAATTAGTTTGAGGGATTTGGAGAGCAGAAGAGGTTTTAGCATTTCTTTTGGAGCTAAGGACTAAAAGCATTGTGTTTCCATTCACCATCATCAATTTACTGTCAATTGGTGATTGATTCCCCCCAGTGGTGTCCACATTTGCAGATATGTGTAGCAATTTGTTCATTATTTTGTTCCTTTTTAATATTTTTGATAGGTTTAGGTTTTTTAATTAACATTTTTCCCTCTTCTTACTGGTTTGAAAGGAGAGATCTACCATTTATGTAAAATCTATGTATTTTTTTATATGCAACATTATTTTTATTGTATCTACTATCTTCATTGTTCAATATTGAATCTTAATTTCAAATTTTGTCTTTTGTTTTCCCTAGGTTGAATCAATGTTGTTTGAAAAAATAAAATGCAGAAAGCTTTAGACTTTATGTGGGTATATGGTGATCCCTTGGATGGGCATAATAAGAAAATTAAATTGCAAGCTATGTGGCAATGAAATGCCTAGGGGAATTAGTAAATTGAAATACCACCTTGCACAAATTCTAGGGCTTGAAATGGGGATTTGTGAAAAAACAACCCTAGGAATTATTCACATTGCCAAGAAATCACTTCAATATATGGATAGAAGGAGAGATGTGAGGGCATCAACGAGAATTGAGGTTGCAAGAAGTAGAACTAGAAGTGAGAGCCTTAGTTTCACCTTCTAGTTCCATGATGCCCTTAATGAACTCAACTTTCTTTATTCAAAGAACCACAGTTGGTCACAACCTTATATCAAGTCTATGGTTAAAATAAAGGAGAAGCAAGAAGCGAACATGTTTGTGGATAGGTATTTTTCACAGAGAGACATTCCTTTTAGCATTGCCAAAAACCCCTTCTACCAGTCTATGTGTGATGTTGTTTTTATTCTCAGCTCGGGATATAAGGCCCCTACTTATGAGGAGTTGAGAGGGCCTATCCTTCAAAAATAAAATGTTGTCTTCACTCACAAATTGTAGGAGTTTAAGGAGTTATGTGAACTCACTAAATGCACTTCAATGTCAGATGGTTGGACATTTAGAAGGGCATGACCCTTCTTAATTTATTGGTTAGTTGTCCTAGGACAATGTTTATTAAATTTGTTGATACATCTACACATTAAATATGTAACATTATCATGTGAGTTATTAGATGGGTTCATCCAAGAGATAGGTCTACAAAATGTTCCAAGTCATAACGGATAATGCTGCTAATTATGTGGTCGTTGATAAGTTGCTTATGCTGAGGTGTTTGACCTTGTTTTGGACTCCTTGTATTGTGCATTGCATTGATTCGATTTTAAAGGGTATTGACAAATTTGCTTATATCAAAGATAATTGAATCAATTAGAAGCATCACAAAATTTATATATAATCATACATCTGTGCTTAGCTTAATGAGGCAATTTACAAATAACATGGATTTTGTGCGTCCAACAATCACACGTTTTTCCACTAGCTTCATTTCATTATGATCTCTCTTGGCATGTATGTGGGAGGTGACAAGAGTGTTCCTTTTAAATGAGTGGCATGCATTATCATTTAGCACTAAACGAGAGGGGCATGCCATATGCAGGCTAGTGCTATGCTAAGAGAATTTTTGGGTAAACATGGAGGAGATGTGTTACGTGAACATGTGATAAAGGTTCTTTGGTTGGTTGATAGAGACAAGCCCACAATGGGCTACTTGTATGAGGCCATGGATAACACCAAATAATCCATTTGTGCCTATCATGAAGACAAGGGGACTAAGGGGTATGAGTAAATATTATTGATATCGAGGGTCATTGATGAGTGATGGAACAATACACTCCATCATCCCATTCATGCTGCAAGGACCTATTTCAACCCCACATTCTCTTACTCTTGTGGTTTTAGATTTGATGTTGAGGTTACAAATGGATTCCTCACATGTGTTCAGAGGATTGTGCCAAGTTTCCAGGAACATGAAGATTTCAAAATAAATGGAAATTTATACAATGGCTAGTGGAACATTTCGCTTTGACATGGCTATTCAAGACTGGAAGACCAAAATGTCAAGTAAGCTTCAAGTTCTTTTTCTTTCAAGTTTCGATGCCTCTTCTTCTCAGTTTCAAACTTTTAACTTTCAATGTTATTTCTTATTTGTTGTAAACGCTTGGTGCACAAACTATGGCTTAAGAGTACCCAATTTAGAAAATCTTGCCATTTGGGTGCTTAGCCAAACATGTAGCTTATTAGGATGCGAGTGCAATTGAAGTGTGTTTGAGAAAATACGCATGAAGAAACACAATAGGTAAAAAAAATTCAAATTAAATTTTGAAGTCATTTTAAATTATAAATTTATAATTTTATGTCCCGACACCCTTTAAATTATATATTACAAAATTATAATTATAATTTACGACCTTCATACAGGTTGGAATCCCAATGATTTAACTATGTCTACTACAACCTTTGATTGTGGGTCAGGCAACGTAATAAAACATTTGACGTGGACACCATTTCTTTGGATGGGATTGACACCATTGTTACATGTGTGGAGATCGAAAGGGCCTATCATGGACTCAATCCCTTATTGGTTACATGAAGAGTCGTAGGAGGTGGCAAGGGAGGTGGTAGAGGAGGATGTTCCACAACAAACATCTTTACAAGAGGTGGCTATTGACACTAGGAATGCATCACCAACTTCATAGATGCGGTCAAAGACAACAAGTTGGACTTGGACATGGCAGTATCACTGGCAGAGGATGTCAGACTCTAGCTTCTCCCTCTTCTAGAGGATGTTAGAGTGTATATTCTTCCTTCTATTAGAGCACATCGGAGTCCACTACTATCCATATGGCCTTCAACTAAACGAATAGCCATTGCCACAACCGTCACTCTTTGCCCGTAAAAGGCACAAATAAATTCATTAGTTTATATATTTAATTTCACTGGTACGTGACTCATAATAATGAGATACATTTATTATATTTTCTGATGATATTTTTTGGCATAGGAGTTAGTGAACTCAGTTCTCACTACTTACAACTACTTACCCGTTAAGACTCGAAACATTAAATAGTATTCACGTGTTATTAGACATCTTATATATGTCATGTATCAATTTTCCTTTATTCATATTTATGTGACAATGTGTATATTTATATCTTTTTGAAGTGTGCATTGTTGACCATATATTCTTTTCCGCTCAACGATATTCTCAGATGTTTGCAACATTGACATATAGTGTGTGCCTATTCAGAAGCCTTTGGGCTTCGAGGGGAAGACGTGGCACTTTCCAGCATCGTTAATTGTTCAATGTCCAAGTGAGGAATTAAATCAACTCCTTTGCAAACATATGCTGTGTGGGTTATCTTAGCATGAAATGCTGAAATTAGACTATCTGTGTTGGAAATTGAAGCCACACAGCTTCGAATTATCTTGTGAATAACTTGTTTTCCAAACAATTGACAATTTCCGCATGGAATCGTTGGTAAAGGGAATGAAAACTTTTTGTCAACACGTGGTTTGATTCGGTGTCAATTGTCTATGAACAGAGCGTGATCACTTGTGAGTCGTAATTTTTTCCTATTTAGCATTTTGTGCAGCGACCCTGGTCTACAACCAACTCAGAAATAGATGTGTTGAAAACACTTGCAGACAATGTTTTAGTTGTTTAATTGTGTATCTATTTTATGTGATGACAAATGCACTTATGTGATTTCCTATGGTACGTTGCAAAGATGACAAATGGATGGCAATAAAGTGATTTCAATGGTGGAAGTTTGGAACGTGCCTTCTTTGGACATTGAAATGGTTGGACCTATTTACCTGACCATTTGCACCGATCGGACGACCGGCAACGTCGGAGGTGACCGCTGCGTGAGCCAGGTCGTCCGATCGGTGCAAATGGTCGGTTAAGTAGTTTACTCCCATTGAAATGCTTCAGGTCTTGGCAAACTGAAGATCGATTTCCATTTAATGGTTGGCTTGAGTTTGGAGTTATATAGCGGTGCTAATGCTGGGTAACACTGCCTTCGAACAAAGTGCTATTGTTCTTTATTATTCTCCGAATGAGATATATTTATCTTCCTATTAAAGCGTTGATGTTTCTTCTTTAATGTTGGATCCATATACCGTATTGGATATTGTGTTGATTGGCTTCACTTGAAGAGTTATCATTCACTGCTATTGGGGTGTTGTGAGAAGGTCATGAGACCATTAAAGACCACATTGACAATTCACTAGAGATTGTGGAGGCCGGTCTTGCTTTTCCATAGTAGGGAACTAAGGAGTTGAAGCCAAGGGACAAGGTTAGCCATTAAAAGTTAAAACTAAATACAACTGTATAAAACTATAGTTAACACAGTGTCCTGGTTATCACTAGCATTGTCAACTGGTTGCTTGTGTATAGGCTATTTCAGAGTGAAGCAAGTGGGCTGGGCTATAAATCCTTCGTTTACGAATTAGGATACACCTCCTCCATATTGATATTTCCTTTTTAAAAATCCAATGATATAAAGAGACTAGTGGTGAGTAATCTATGAGTAATCTTTGTAAAGAGAAAGGAAAACCCCTAATGGTTAAAGAAATAAGGAGGACAATTGAAACATTAATTCAAAAGGGAGGTGGTCTGAGGTGAGTGCGGGATATAGAGATTTGAGTAAAGGTCTATGGATTTTACATTAAACACAGTTCATTATTTTAAATATTACCATCAGAAGTTCTTGCTTAATGGAAAGAAGGATGAGGTTGTAGGTTGATGTGAACTTGTGAAAGAAGAAAGAGGTTGTAGGTTGATGTGAATTTGTGACGGAAATCTTATATTATAAGAGAGAAAAATAGTACCAAGATGCATGAACAGCTTGGGAGCAAAAGTATTTTGATATTGGCAGTAGGAGTGAGCCTCAGAAACTAGATGCTAGCAGGGTCTGGTATAGCAATGTTCAAGAAAAACATTGTATTTCATTAATAAATTGTTCAAGATCTCAAGGATCTGGCTTATAAGAACTTGTATCTGGAAGCCAATGTAAACACAAGAAGGGTGAGACTCTGATAAAGTCGTAAAAATAGACCAGCACTTGCAGGCTCTGACTAAAGTGCTAGCAACGGACATCTCATTGAAGATGAGATTTCTAAGGCAGGTAACTATGCAGGAGGAAGAGGCCACATCTGAAGGGAATCAGGAACCAATGGCAATGCAAGGGTTAGACTTAAACCCACAGGAAGCACCCGAGGGTAGTCTTTGAGGGCTCCAAAGGCACCTGAGTGAAAAATGAAGATTTTTTCTTTTTATTAAAATTTTCAGTTTATGAAATTTTCTTCACATCAAGTCTAAGATTTGCACACAGAATTCAAGATTTTGTATAATGGATGAAAATAATTTGTGTCATAGCATGAATCTAAGATAGAATTCTATAAATAGAAAGAAGAGTTCAACTTTCAAGTAGGGGAATGGCTGGATTAGTCCCTAAATTATATGTGTGCACAATGTAACCAGTTGGGAAATGATCCATTATAATCTAGAAGATCTTTTCTTTTTTCTGATCAAGAAAAACATAGATTCATGCTACATATAAATGGAACCACCCTATTTATAGAAAATTCTCCATAATTGTTACAATGATTATTTTATTATTAACAGGGAAATTATATAACCGGTAAAGAAACATGTACTGTGAAAGAAAAACCCAAGGAAATACCAAAAAAACATCTTGATGAACGTTAATCATTTGTTGACATCTGATATACAATATATTAAAACTTAAGTAATGCTCCTTTAAGCAAGACAAATTATATGGTTTCCATCCAAGTGGATATAAGGAATTTACAGACTTAATTCGTGGAGTAGCATCAATCCACTATTTTACATGTCAAAGATATAAACCATTGAGAATAGCTTCTCACATATGCATGTGCCCAGATATTTTTTACAACCGGAATATTTTCAAGAATTACATTACACTTGAGCTTGTATTCCTCTCCATTAACTTTTATCCCTATGTCAATATTGTGGCACAACTGCATCCCATTGTCCATCTACAGAAATACAGAAATTGAAGAAATACTCGCAGGCATTCTGCTGTAAAGATAATCTAAACATACAAACATGGATACTTGTTCTTCCACTGTGTTGTAATAGGACAATTAAAGGAGTTCAAATATTGGTGACAAGAATAATTGAAAAGTTCTTTCAATTTCCTTCACTAGTCATAGAAGTCATCTTCATCGTCATTCCTCCTGGTAAAGTTTCTGATTATGCTTCCAACAAATGCAAGCACCAACAGAAGTCCAAAGAAATCAAAGCCTCCACCAACAATGGCAACACTTGGTCCAGGAGCAAAGGAGAATGGAGACCATCCCCAACCACCAAAGAAAGGTGTTCCAAAGCCATAACCACCAAAAAGAGGAGGAGCTACTGGAGGATTAATGAACACATTTGTCCTGCATTCTCAGCCGGTAAGAAAATGCCTAAAAAATAATTATTTGGTTAATCTTTGCATAAACAAAGTCACTAGTCTCATTTTACCAATGAAATGAGAAGAAACCCACAGTATCAACATCGTGTGTGCAACATGCTAACTGTCACAAGATCCCACAATACACAAAAGAAAATGCATTGAAACAACCACATTGTGCCTAATGATGATCTGTCTATTACTAATAAAACCTGGAAGACATGATTTTCAAAGAAAGCTGCTTAAAAGGTTATGACCAGTGACTACTCATTTTCTCTGAATTCCGACTTCTATCAGTGTTTCTCTGAATTGTATAGTGTAACCTTGTACACGCTACACACCCCAAACTGAAACATTATCACTATCAATAAAAATATCACAAGTACATGTTAAAACTAGCTGCAACAAGGAAGGTCTTTCTGCATGCATGTGTTCTTGCATGCAGAAAACTTAAATTAGGAAACCAGTGGTATTTAATTTATTTTTCCTAAGTTTACTTTGGAAAATAAATTAAAGCGATCTAAATTAACTTTAGTGAACCACTAGTTCAAGTGAAAGTGAAATTAGGGTTTTTGATTTACCACTAGTTAAAGTGAAAGTGAAATTAGGGTTTTCGCTTTACCTAAAGTTATAAAAGAGAGATCAATTGGTGGAGAGGACACACACTTGTATTCCGACAGAGACAGGATATAGATAGGGAGAGAAAGTTAGACAGAGGATTTAGCTGAGAAGACGGAGGAGCGAGCGGTAAGATCATCGAGCTTCATACAGCTGGGCTGTACACTCACACAGGAAGGTGTTGAGGTTTAGTTGGGATTTGCCCAGTGATTCTGTCGGGTGCTGCATTCGCCAGGTTTGGGTGAATTTGCAGTGATTGTAAAAGTTCCATATTTTCTCATAATAAAATCTATATCTGACTATTGCACCAGTTTTCCCATCTTGGGTTTTTCCGGGGGTTTCCATACCCAAAATAATAGTGTCAATATTGTGATGTGATGTTGTGAGTTATTTCTCAGTTTTATATTCCGTTGCATACTGTAAAAGATATTCATGTGTGGTTATTAGTTGATATTTTGCATGCACTGTTTAGCCCTAGTTGAATATTAAAGGAAAATTTACATGGTATCAAGGCTCTGGTGAGCTAAAGCAGAGAGATTTGCAGCAGCAATGATAGATCAGGGGCAGATCTATAGGAAGACACAAACCTAGACTTCCATATCTAGGGTTTGACAGGTACACTTCATTATGGCCATGCAGTTGAGAGTTGAGGATAGACTCCAGGTTGCTCAGAACTTTCCTACATGGAAAGAGAAGATCACAAGGATCCTGGACGTCAGTGATGCTGAGAAGCACATTGACTCCACAAAAGTTGCACCCACAGATCCGGCAAATCTGATAGCCTAAAAGAAGATTGATTCCAGAGCCACGCTGATTATCATGGATGGAGTGAAGGACCATATAGTCCCTCACCTTTCTGGTAAGAAGACTGCATTGGAGATGTGGAAGGCTTTGGAAAGTTTGTACCAGAGAAAGAATGAGAACCGGAGGATGGTGTTGCAAGAGAGGATGCGCAACACCAAGATGACCAAGGGAGGAGGAATGGTGCCTTATCTCACGAGGCTCACACAGATCAGGGATGAGCTTGGAGCTGTTGGCTCTAAAACTGATGATGAGGAGCTAGTTCGGATAGCCCTCAATGGCTTCTCTAAGCCATGGGACACCTTTGTCAAAGGTGTTGTGGCCAGGGAGAAGCTCCCTGATTGGCAGAGACTATGGGATGACTTTGTGCAGGAGGAGACCCGCATGGGTCAAGGACCAGGCTCATCCAGCAGTGCCCCACAGATTGTGGATGTGTTATATGTTCTAGGACGGACCAAGAACCATATATCAGTCTCCACTCTAGAGGACAAGGGATATTAGGTGAAGTTCCATGACCATAGAGTGTATATCAGGCCCAAGGGGTTAGATAGAAGCTTTGGATCGGGTGATTGGCAGAAGGAGCGAGAAAGTGTACATATTACACTTTGAGCCTGCAAAGGCTCTAGTTAGCCACAACAACAACAATAGTCAAGGTGAGTTGTGGCATAGGAGGATGGCACACTTACACCATGGAACACTGAAGCATTTGAGATAGGAAGTCATTGGAGTTCCTTGGGTACAGGAGGAAAAGCATAACCATTGTAAGGGTTGTGCTTTGGGGAAGAACAACAGAAAACCTTTCCCACCGAGTGAACACAAGTCTAAGGAGCCCTTGGACTTGGTGCATTCTGATGTATGTGGACCTATGAGTGTCCATTCGTTCAGTGGTTACAGTTACTGCGTAACCTTCATTGATGACTATTTTAGGAAGACTTGGATCTATTTCCTGAAGGCCAAGTCAGAGGTCTTTGAGAGGTTCCGAGAGTTTAAAACTCTCGTGGAGAACCAAACAGAAAAGAAGATTCGGGTGTTGAGGACAAACAACGAGGGTGAGTGCACTTCCAATGAGTTCATGGAGTATTGTTCGGCTGAGGGGATCAAGAAGGAGCACACTGTGCCCCATACCCCACAGCATAATGGAGTTGCAGAGTGGAAGAACATGACTATGGTTGGAGCAGCAAAGGCCATGCTATTTGATCAGGGATTACCACTATTCCTCTGGGCCGAGGCATACAGGACTGCAATATACATTCAGAATAGGTGTCCCCACACAGCCTTGGGGAGGAAGACACCAAAGGAGGTCTTCACAGGCACTAGGCTAGATGTGAGTCACATTCGCATATTTGGCAGTGTCTGCTATTGTCATGTTCATGCTGACAATAGGAAGAAGCTAGATCCTTCTAGAGAGAAGGGGCTACTTGTTGGGTACAACGAGATTTCGAAGGCATATAGAGTTTACATTCCAGCTCGCAGGAGGACTATTGTGAGCAGGGATGTATAGTTCAATGAGGACAGGGCCTTGCGGAGATCTCTGGATTTACTAGCACAGGAGTCAAGAGTCAAGTTGGAGGAGCCAGATGTACAGGTACATGTACAGACACAGAGCACAGGTTCTGGTGGTCAAAGGGAGTCAGGTGGACATGATCCTTCAGTCATTAACTTGAAGGATGAGCTGCAAGATGGATATTCAGCAGCCACAACAGGTTGACACTAGGCCAAGGCCTAAGTGGTTTAGGTCCACAATACAGGATTCTAGGCAAGTAGATCTTCCACATACATCTTTTAGACAGAGTGTATCCCTAGAGAGGCTTAGTTATATGGCACTGATGACAGAGTTGATTAAATCTGGACCTTCCAGCTTTGGGGAGGCTGCACAACATGATGTGTGGCAGGAGGCTATGGTTGAGGAGTATGACTCCATTATGAAAAACCAGGTATGGGAGGTTGTGTCGAGGCCATAAGGGAAAAAGGTGGTGTGATCCAAATGGATCTACAAGGTGAAGCATGCAACAGACGAAAGCGTGGAGAAGTACAAGGCGCACTTCGTGGCAAAGGGGTTTTCACAGAAGAAGGGTATTGATTATGAGGAGACCTTCGCCCTTGTTGCCAGGTATATTCTTCCATTCAGACCATTATCTCACTAGCAGCTGAGATGGGTTGGCGTGTCCATCAGATGGATGTCAAGACTGCCTTCCTCAACGAAGTGATAGAGGAGGAGGTGTATATTGAGCAGCCTGAGGGGTTTGATGTGGAGAACAGGGAGACGCATGTATGCAGACTGCATCGAGCTCTTTACGAGCTCAAGCAGGCACCTCAAGCATGGTACTCAAGGATTGACAGCTATCTACAGGACATGGGATTTCAGCGGAGTGAGGCTGACCACAACCTGTACTTATTGACAGGTGAGGTGCCTCTCATACTGGTCCTATATGTGGATGATCTCTTTTTGACAGGAGATGAGAGGCTGATTGGAGACTACAAGTCCAACCTTGCAGTGGAGTTTGAGATGAAGGACCTTGGGTTGATACATTACTTTTTGGGCTTGGAGGTCTGGCATAGAGATGGATGCTTCTTCATCGGACAAGGTAAGTATGCAGTAGAGATCCTAAAGAGATCCAGGCTTGAGGACTGCAAGCCTATGGCCATACCTCTAGTTTCCAACTGGAGGAAGATTGATGCATCAGGGTCAAACGGATTTGATCCTACCTTGTATCGTCAGCTTATCGGATCGCTTATGTATCTAGTCAACACTTGACTAGACATCAGCTTTGTAATCAACTCTTTGAGTCAGTTCATGGTGGACCCTCGGAGAGTGCATTGGACGGCTGCGAAGCACATACTTCGCTACATCAGAGGTACAGTGGGGTATGGATTGGTTTATGAGTGCAAGGAGAGTGTACAGTTAGCAGGTTTCACAGATGATGACTGGGCAGGATGTGTAGAGGACTGGAAGAGTACTTCAGGTTGCTGTTTCAACATTGGATCAGAGGTTGTCTCTTGGTTCAACAAGAAGCAGAAGTCAGTTGCATTGAGCTCGACAGAGGCCGAGTACATGGCAACCAACATGGCTACTTGTGAGGGTATGTGGCTGAGGAAGTTACTTGCAGGGCTGTTCGAGTGTGAGCTAGAGGCTACAATAGTTCACTGTGACAATCAGAGTGGCATCGGGCTATCTGAGAATCCAGTGTTCCATGACCGGAGCAAACACATAGACATCAGATACCACTTCTTGAGAGATTGTGTTCAGAGGGGAACCATTCGGTTGGAGTACATACAGACAGATGAGCAGGTGGCGGACATTTTCACCAAGGCACTTTGCAGACAGAGTTTTGTGAAGTTTAGGGATAAGTCGGGGTTGTTACCGAATCCCTTCCTCGTTGAGAGGGAGTGTTAAATTAGTAGCAACAAGGAAGGTCTTTCTGCATGCATGTGTTCTTGCATGCAAAAGACTTAAATTAGGAAACCAATTGTATTTAATTTACTTTTCCTAAGTTTACTTTGGAAAATAAATTAAAGTGATCTAAATTAACTTTAGTGAACCACTAGTTCAAGTGAAAGTGAAATTAGGGTTTTTGCTTTACCACTAGTGTTTCCCACCTATTTCGACTAGGTGGCAACTCCGTGTACATGAAGATGTACATGATTGTACAAGTTGCACCTTGGAAAAATCTGAGGATTTTTCACTTCTGCAGGGTAATTGCCCCTTTGTAAAACGAAATGTCCGCTCCCCTGCGTGGGAAAATTAATGTAATTATATGTGCTAGTGTGGGTCATATGATATGGATGCCACACCATGGAACTGGTTGTTAGGGAAGTCCCATCATCGAGTGTTTTTTCCCTTTCCAATTAATCTTGTTGTTTAAACGATTTTAATTGGTTTGGTTTTTCACTCAAAATCCTCCAAAGTGGTGACGGGCGTTCTAACAGTCAAGTCCATGGGGTGGCTAAGGGTTCAAAATGTTATTCGTGACCATGCTAGACATTTGTATAGCGTCTTGCGGAGTTTCGTTATGTTGTTGTATTTTTTAATTTTTTCTAGTTAATTAATTTCACCCCTTGGTGGTTAATTAACTAAGTTTTGATGTAATAATGTAATTGCTCAAGCACTGGCATTTTGTAATAGGGGCTATGAATGCAAGGAAAATTGCTATGAAACCCCCTAAGCCACTGCTTCGAGTCCCATGTCATTCAGACAGGTGGTTGAGGAGATAGACCATTTTTGTCTAAGCAAGGTCTATTTTTCCTAGGGAATTAATTAATTTCCCTAAGTCAAAAATTTATATTATTTGATTTTGAAGGAAAAAATCAAATAATGCCATGGTAATTTTGTTTGGGGGTTGATAAGCCTAGGAAAATTTATTCCAAATTTTTCCACCCCCCCATGGCCAAGATATGATTTTTTCAAGTTATTTTTAATTTTTCCTAAGTCAAAATTAGAAAAATTTAAAAATTAATTTGAAAAATTAAATCTGAGGTGAAATATATTTTTAGCCTAAGTCTAAAGGTTAAATCTTCATTTTGGAGCAAAAGGCTAAGTCAAAGCCAAGTTTAGAGTCATTTCAAGTGGAAAGCCCTCACTAAAGATGGCGCATGCATGTAAAAGAGTCCAAAGGTGGGCGCTAGTGTGGTAAAGCTTATTTTAAGTGGAAAAACTCCTCCAAATGGGGCGCCAACCCTAGAAGCTCCTCCAAATAAGAGGACGTCACACATTAAAGAGGGGGGCGCTAGCTAAAGGAATACGCCACCAAATATGGATGAGGGCGCTATTTTAGAGGGCGCTACCACATAAAGGAAGGGCGTCATGCTATAGTAGGGCGCTATATGATCATGGAGAAGGACGCTAGCCTTTTAGTGGAGACGCTAGCTAAATAAAGGAGCCACCATATTTGGAGGAAGACGTCAAACTTAGAGGGGTGCCTAGCCTTTGGGCCCACAAACTCATCTAAGGGTAGCTCTTGGTCAAAACCCTAAATCTAAGGGTGCAAAATGATTGAGACATGGATCAAGCACCTAAGCCATGGATTGAAAAGTAATCTAAGGGTGTAGATTGATTGAGAAGGGTGCAAAGTCAAATATCTAGATCTAGTGGTGGAGATCTAATCTAGACCTAGATCTAATCTTGGCCGTTGATCTTCAAGGGGTTGGGGTCTTCCTCAACTATATAATGGGGGTCTCACTCCCTCATTTGACATGATCTCTCATGCTATTGTTATGCTGCCGAAATATTTCCCCATTCTTCTCTCATATTCTCTCAAGCTCTTTTGGCTATTGTAATCTTCTTGCCCTAGTTGGGCTTAATACAAGTAATCTTTGGAGGAATTCTTGGTGTCTTGCTTCTACATTTCATGCTTCTTGTGTAAGGTAACTTGCTTTATATTTATTTGATTTGTATTTGTATTAGCTTAGATAGCTCTCCACAAAGTATTTTGTGGAGAGACTTGTTGGTAGAAGTATTTCTATCTGCATTTGTGAGTAGATTAGTAAGATTCTACAAAGTATTTTGTAGGATTTATTTTTGTGCTCACCTCTTTGCTTACATTTTGCAGCTCTCATAAGTTTACTTGCAGGGATCTAGAACAAAGGAGCATTTTCTCCATTGGTTATATTTCTGTTTTCCATTTTCGCACATTTGTTTGCAAAGGTTTTAAAACTCAGTTTTTATCATTGTATAGTGATAAAAACCTTGGTTTTAAGGCCCTAACCCTTAGTATATTAGTTAAATGCTTCAAATTTACTGTTTTAACATCATTTAGGTGGCTGGAAACTCAGTTTTCAGCCCTCTAAATATCATATTTATGTTATTTTTACACTCGGATTTTTGCCCTAAATTAGTGATTTTTGGGACTAATTTTTTCTGATAATTTCTTTAGTGTTTACTGTGATTTCCAGCGAACATAGCTTGCTGGTTTGTGACAGGTTTTACACAGGTGAAGGGGAGGTGCTGCCCAAATTGGCCCAAAAATACCTCAACCTTCAAACAGTTCCAAAAGGGGTTCAAGCCCTCACCTTTCTCTTCTCTTTTCTAATATTTGTAAACCCCATCGAGAAGTTCAATTGGGGTATTCTGCAAAATTTATAAAGCACCTGCAATCTATATGTAAATAGATTAGGAAGTAGAGTAGGAAGTAGAATACTAGTTGCTTAGATTTCTGTTTATGCAATTTTTTTTTTCTTTACCCACCTATCTTTATGACAGACCACCATCTCTGTCACAGAGATTGAAGTGAGGTTAGTTTACTCAGTTTTATTTTTCTGTTACCCACCTATCTCTGTTACAGACCACCATCTCTGTAACAGAGATTGTTGTGAGGTTAACTTAAGCATAATCTTTATTTCTGTTTACCCACTATCTCTATGATAGACCACCATCTCTGTCACAGATATTGCTGTGCGGTTAGGCATTGCTTTAGCTAGTTATAGTTTCTTTCAAGTTTCAGTAATTTTTAATTTTGTGTCAAAAAGGTAATCATACAACCCATCTATCCTGTGTATCCTCTATCCACTTGTCATCTCCCTTTAGGGACTTCAAGTTGGGTATGAAAAGCAGGAGAAGTGGGGGCTTAGCTTAGTTAAAACAACTTTCTTTTCCTACTACAATCAACACATTTTATTTTCCAAGTCCAAGATCAAGTACCAGCACCTCCCATAAGGGATACCGCTTGGTTGATCTTGTTGATAGTTTAAAATAAACTTTGTATACTAATCATCAAGACTAAAATTTACCCTCTAAAATTAACCAACAACAACAACACTATTTCCTGCTCCTCTACTCGGTTATCACCCTTTTGGGTACTCACGAGATACGACAGGGGATAGATAAGTCTTAGTTTAATAGGCATCCATCTAGTAATTTTCCTGTTGATTAAAAACAGTGACCTCGGAGGCGACTTGGGGTAGTAGACCGTGGGGGGTCTCTAGGCGTTTTACGTCGTCCTTGTTGAGCACCAGGCCATTGGGGTTTGACCTGTGAGCTACGGGTGGGCTTTGCTCCCACTTTGTTGAGCGCAACAACATTCCTTCTTTGACTTGAGAAGTACTGGATTGGGGTAGTCACACCACTGGTTCGAAAACTAAACTTCAAGAAGAAAAACATTAATAAAATCTACCTAAAATAAACCAAGAGACATTGCAAAACCGGTTCTATAACATTTTTCATTTTAGCACACTTCCACTCCAGCATTGCACTCCAACACTTTACTTTCAGTTTCATTTACTTTTCAGTTCTGTAATTGTTTATGTGGTGAATGCTTAACTTTTGTTTAAACTGTTTCAAGTAATTCAACTTAAAGTTTTTCCATTTTTCATTCACTGTTGGTTTTCATTTAAGGCATTTTTCATTCAGCTATCTTTGGTCTATAACTTGTAAATCTTGTTCATTTGTTTATACTGATAAATTTAGATCATCTGTATATTGCTTAAATATCTGGGTTCATTATTGTTTATAATTGTACCATCTATTTGTTTATTCATCTCATTGTTAGACAACTTAATCTGTGGATAATTAACTTAGATTTGCATCCTTTGAAAGTTGCAATCTCTGACTCCGTTCTTTAGGCACTGGTTATAAATAAAAGGATTGACTGTCATTTAAATATTGCATCTTGCATTGGTTTGACTGTCATCTCTCAAAACCTTAGCCTCAATCTTAATAAAAGATACCTTTAATTAATTTGTAATAAATTAATAAATCTGGAACTTAGTTTTTCCGTAGGGACTTCCCCCCTTGGCTCTGTTGGGATCTTGCCTAAACGGAGGAGTTGTGGATTGTGGTGACAGTGGTCCCCAGCTCTTGCTTGCCCCCAAGGACACACATAGCAGGTTGTGACTTTCCTGTGTCTTAAAGTGTGAATTAGGCGGCAACATCTTTGGCGCCGTTGCCGGGGACAAGTCATTTGTCCTTGGTCTGAATTAATTAATTAATTTTTATTTTTTTCAATTTGTTAAACTGTTAATAAAATTCTTTAACTAAATTTTAATAACTTATTTACCCATATTAGAGCTATCTTTTTCTCCAAGTGGCGACTCCACTTTCAAATATAGTGAGGTATTCTACCCGGAGCCATTCAAGTGGTCTACTCAACTCCCTCACCGACCCTGAAAGGGTATATAGGAGGAGGTTGAATAGACTTGCTCCCCGTAGACTCCTTGCAAATCTTGGAGAAGAGGCTATCTCTGATATCCATTTGTTGTTTGCCCAAAACAACCAATCTTCACCAATGGATGATCTATGCAAGCCATGTGATTTTTCTAACATCATTGGTTATCCTCATGATTTGCCAGATAAAGCTATAGAAAAGTTACCTTCCTTTCAAGGCAATAATGCCATCAGTGCCAAGTCTCACATCACCAAGTTCAACCAATGCCTTGCCAAGTGGTGTAATGCTCATAATTATGAGGATGTCAAGATGAGGCTGTTTATTTTGTCTTTAGAAGATGATGCCATGGAATGGTTTCAAGATCAGAATGATAATAAGTTCAAAACTCTCAAAGAAATCATTGAAGCCTTCAATGATAGATGGGGTGATAGAAGGGATAATCATTTCTTGTTGGCAGCCTTACATACTAGTCACAAGCAAGAGAATGAGACCATGGAAGAGTTTAATAAAAGGTTTAATGATTTAGTAAAAAGTCTCCCTGCAGACATCAAGCCCCAAGAAGCATCTCTCTAGGTATAGAGGAATAACTTACCAAAGAAATGGTAAGAAGAATCAAAGTCAAGAAAGAACTCCAACCAATGTTCCTAAGGTACCTCCTCCCCCTCCTATTT
>LPNX010275420.1:253997-376579 GCA_001517045.1 Pseudotsuga menziesii
CCTGTGTATTTAGGGTAAAACAATAGTGTATTTCTGCCATTATTTAGTGCATTTCTTAATCAATATACAGATCATTATATGTGTTAGCAGCATATACTATTAACAAAGCAGTAAGTATGTTTAGGAATAAAGTCTGAAACAAAGTCTTAAGTGATCATTAACAGGTGTACAACAATATTTCAGAATTTAAACATTATCATCATATCAAAACAATGTATGTATCTTCAGTCTGATATATGAGTGCAAAATAAGGTTGTTATCAGGCCATTATTTAATTGCAATCCAAACCAACGAAATCAGTCTTTAGATGTTTTTTTGTTTTTTTAAAAAAAAATTTGCAAAACTGGCCTCTGGACCAAACCGGCCTCTGAACCGGCCGGTTCCGTACGGAACCAACCGGTTCAGAGGCCGGTTTTGCAAATTTTTTTACTGAACCGGACCGGTTGACCCTGTCAACCGGTCAGACCGGCCGGTTTTGCCGGTTCCGATAACACTGCCTTTGACAAGTCAGCTAAACAGAGAGACTTCAAAGAAGGGGATACAGTTGTCCTATGGGACAAAGGTAGAGAAAAGCCAGGGAAGCATGGGAAATTTGACAGCCTATGGTTAGGCCCTTATGTGATCAGATCAGTTGCGGGTCTAAATTCTTTCAACCTGAGTCACTTGGATGGTGAGCCATTAAACATTCCAAGGAATGGTCAACAGCTCAAGTTTTATTATACATAGAGTCAACGTGGTGTCCAAAGGGACACCCTTTGTAACGTATCTCTAACCCTTTTCCCTTGCATTTCTTTAAAGTTTTGTATTATTTCATTGGTTTATTTATTATGCATATAGATGTGAGTAATTGTATGTCTATTTCATTATGTATAGCAATTTCATTTATTTATATTATTTATTGTTTATTTATTGGTTTTTGCTGGAGGTCTTATGTTGGTTATTGGTGAGAAATTTGTGGTTGCAGGACTCTGGAGTTCTCATATGCTCTCCGATGACCGAACACATGTCCCCTAGTTGGAGCCAGAGGTTGCCCACCTATTTCGACTAGGTGGCAACTCCGTGTACATGAAGATGTACATGATTGTACAAGTTGCACCTTGGAAAAATCTGAGGATTTTTCACTTCTGCAGGGCAATTGCCCCTTTGTAAAACGAAATGTCCGCTCCCCTGCGTGGGAAAATTAATGTAATTATATGTGCTAGTGTGGGTCATATGATATGGATGCCACACCATGGAACTGGTTGTTAGGGAAGTCCCATCATCAAGTGTTTTTTCCCTTTCCAATTAATCTTGTTGTTTAAACGATTTTAATTGGTTTGGTTTTTCACTCAAAATCCTCCAAAGTGGTGACGGGCGTTCTAACAGTCAAGTCCATGGGGTGGCTAAGGGTTCAAAATGTTATTCGTGACCATGCTAGACATTTGTATAGAGTCTTGCGGAGTTTCGTTATGTTGTTGTATTTTTTAATTTTTTCTAGTTAATTAATTTCACCCCTTGGTGGTTAATTAACTAAGTTTTGATGTAATAATGTAATTGCTCAAGCATTGGCATTTTGTAATAGGGGCTATGAATGCAAGGAAAATTGCTATGAAACCCCCTAAGCCACTGCTTCGAGTCCCATGTCATTCAAACAGGTGGTTGAGGAGATGGACAATTTTTGTCTAAGCAAAGTCTATTTTTCCTAGGGAATTAATTAATTTCCCTGAGTCAAAAATTCATATTATTTGATTTTGAAGGAAAAAATCAAATAATGCCATGGTAATTTTGTTTGGGGGTTGCTAAGCCTAGGAAAATTTATTCCAAATTTTTCCACCCCCCCATGGCCAAGATATGATTTTTTCAAGTTATTTTTAATTTTTCCTAAGTCAAAATTGGAAAAATTTAAAAATTAATTTGAAAAATTAAATCTGAGATGAAATATATTTTTAGCCTAAGTCTAAAGGTTAAATCTTCATTTTGGAGCAAAAGGCTAAGTCAAAGCCAAGTTTAGAGTCATTTCAAGTGGAAAGCCCTCACTAAAGATGGCGCACGCATGTAAAAGAGTCCAAAGGTGGGCGCTAGTGTGGTAAAGCTTATTTTAAGTGGAAAAACTCCTCCAAATGGGGTGCCAACCCTAGAAGCTCCTCCAAATAAGAGGACGTCACACATTAAAGAGGGGGGCGCTAGCTAAAGGAAGACGCCACCAAATATGAATGAGGGCGCTATTTTAGAGGGCGCTACCACATAAAGGAAGGGCGTCATCACTATAAAGGAGGCGTCATGCTATAGTAGGGCGCTAGCCTTTTAGTGGAGATGCTAGCTAAATAAAGGAGCCGCCACATTAAAAGGACCCGCCATATTTGGAAGAAGACGTCAAACTTAGAGGGGCGCCTAGCCTTTGGGCCCACAAACTCATCTAAGGGTAGCTCTTGGTCAAAACCCTAGATCTAAGGGTGCAAAATGATTGAGACATGGATCAAGCACCTAAGCCATGGATTGAAAAGTAATCTAAGGGTGTAGATTGATTGAGAAGGGTGCAAAGTCAAATACCTAGATCTAGTGGTGGAGATCTAATCTAGATCTAGATCTAATCTTGGCCGTTGATCTTCAAGGGGTTGGGGTCTTCCTCAACTATATAATGGGGGTCTCACTCCCTCATTTGACATGATCTCTCATGCTATTGTCATGCTGCCGAAATATTTCCCCATTCTTCTCTCATATTCTCTTAAGCTCTTTTGGCTATTGTAATCTTCTTGCCCTAGTTGGGCTTAATACAAGTAATCTTTGGAGGAATTCTTGGTGTCTTGCTTCTACATTTCATGCTTCTTGTGTAAGGTAACTTGCTTTATATTTATTTGATTTGCATTTGTATTAGCTTAGATAGCTCTCCACAAAGTATTTTGTGGAGAGACTTGTAGGTAGAAGTATTTCTATCTGTATTTGTGAGTAGATTAGTAAGATTCTACAAAGTATTTTGTAGAATTTATTTTTGTGCTCACCTCTTTGCTTACATTTTGCAGCTCTCATAAGTTTACTTGCAGGGATCTAGAACAAAGGAGCAATTTTCTCCATTGGTTATATTTTTGTTTTCCATTTTCGCACATTTGTTTGCAAGGGTTTTAAAACTCAGTTTTTATCATTGTATAGTGATAAAAACCTTGGTTTTAGAGCCCTAACCCTTAGTATATTAGTTAAATGCTTCAGATTTACTGTTTTAACATCATTTAGGTGGCTGGAAACTCAGTTTTCAACCCTCTAAACATCATATTTCTGTTATTTTTACACTCAGATTTTTGCCCTAAATTAGTGATTTTTGGGACTAATTTTTTCTGATAATTTCTTTAGTGTTTACTGTGATTTTCAGCGAACATAGCTTGCTGGTTTGTGACAGGTTTTACACAGGTGAAGGGGAGGTGCTGCCCAAATTGGCCCAGAAATACCTCAACCTTCAAACAGTTCCAAAAGGGGTTCAAACCCTCACCTTTCTCTCCTCTTTTCTAGTATTTGTAAACCCCAACGAGAAGTTCTCTTGGGGTATTCTGCAAAATTTATAAAGCACCTGCAATCTATATGTAAATAGATTAGGAAGTAGAGTAGGAAGTAGAATACTAGTTGCTTAGATTTCTGTTTATGCAATTTTTTTTTCTTTACCCACCTATCTTTGTGACAGACCACCATCTCTGTCACAGAGATTGAAGTGAGGTTAGTTTACTCAGTTTTATTTTTCTGTTACCCACCTATCTCTGTTACAGACCACCATCTCTGTAACAGAGATTGTTGTGAGGTTAGCTTAAGCATAATCTTTATTTCTGTTTACCCACTATCTCTGTGACAGACCACCATCTCTGTCACAGAGATTGCTGTGCGGTTAGGCATTGCTTTAGCTAGTTATAGTTTCTTTCAAGTTTCAGTAATTTTTAATTTTATTTCAAAAGGGTAATTATACAACCCATCTATCCTGTGTATCCTCTATCCACTTGTCATCTCCCTTTAGGGACTTCAAGTTGGGTATGAAAAGCAGGAGAAGTGGGGGCTTAGCTTAGTTAAAACAACTTCATTTTCCTACTACAATCAACACATTTTATTTTCCAAGTCCAAGATCAAGTACCAGCACCTCCCATAAGGGATACCGCTTGGTTGATCTTGTTGATAGTTTAAAATAAACTTTGTATGCTAATCATCAAGACTAAAATTTACCCTCTAAAATTAACCAACAACAACTTCACTATTTCCTGCTCCTCTACTCGGTTATCACCCTTCGGGGTACTCACGAGATACGACAGGGGATAGAGAAGTCTTAGTTTAATAGGCATCCATCTAGTAATTTTCCTGTTGATTAAAAACAGTGACCTCGGAGGCGACTTGGGGTAGTAGACTGTGGGGGGTCTCTAGGCGTTTTACGTCCTCCTTGTTGGGCACCAGGCCATTGGGGTTTGACCTGTGAGCTACGGGTGGGCTTTGCTCCCACTTTGTTGAGCGCAACAACATTCATTCTTTGACTTGAGAAGTACTGGATTGGGGTAGTCACACCACCGGTTCGAAAACTAAACTTCAAGAAGAAAAACTTTAATAAAATCTACCTAAAATAAACCAAGAGATATTGCAAAACCGATTCTATAACATTTTTCATTTTAGCACACTTCCACTCCAGCATTGCACTCCAACACTTTACTTTCAATTTCATTTACTTTTCAGTTTCATTTACTTTTCAGTTCTGTAATTGTTTATGTGGTGAATGCTTAACTTTTGTTTAAACTGCTTCAAGTAATTCAACTTAAAGTCTTTCCATTTTTCATTCACTGTTGGTTTTCATTTAAGGCATTTTTCCTTCAGCTATCTTTGGTCTATAACTTGTAAATCTTGTTCATTTGTTTATACTGATAAATTTAGATCATCTGTATATTGCTTAAATATCTGGGTTCATTATTGTTTATAATTGTACCATCTATTTGTTTATTCATCTCATTGTTAGACAACTTAATCTGTGGATAATTAACTTAGATTTGCATCTATTGAAAGTTGCATTCTATGACTCCGTTCTTTAGGCACTGGTTATAAATAAAAGGATTGACTGTCATTTAAATATTGCATCTTGCATTGGTTTGACTGTCATCTCTCAAAACCTTAGCCTCAATCTTAATAAAAGATCCCTTTAATTAATTTGTAATAAATTAATAAATCTGGAACTTAGTTTTTCCGTAGGGACTTCCCCCCTTGGCTCTATTGGGATCTTGCCTAAACGGAGGAGTTGTGGACTGTGGTGACAGTGGTCCCCAGCTCTCGCTTGCCCCCAAGGACACACATAGCAGGTTGTGACTTTCCTGTGTCTTAAAGTGTGAATTAGGCGGCAACAACTAGTTAAAGTGAAAGTGAAATTAGGGTTTTCGCTTTACCTAAAGTTATAAAAGAGAGATCAATTGGTGGAGAGGACATACACTTGTATTCCGACAGAGACAGGATACAGATAGGGAGAGAAAGTCAGACAAAGGATTTAGCTGAGAAGACAGAGGAGCGAGCAGTAGGATCATCGAGCTTCGTACAGATGGGCCGTACACTCACACAGGGAGGGTGTTGAGGTTTGCGCAGTGATTCTGCCAAGCGCTACATTCGCCAGGTTTGGGTGAATTTGCAGTGATTGTAAAAGTTCCATATTTTCTCATAATAAAATCTATATCTGACTGCTGCATCGGTTTTCCCATCTTGGGTTTTTCCGGGGGTTTCCATACCCAAAATAATAGTGTCAATATTGTGATGTGATGTTGTGAGTTATTTCCCTGTTTTATATTCCGCTCCATACTGTAAAAGATATTCATGTGTGGTTATCAGTTGATATTTTGCATGCACTGTTTATCCCTAATTGAATATCAAAGGAAAATTTACAGTATAGGTCCCCGTTACTTAAGGATCTAACAGTATTCACAAAATGTGGATGACAAGATTGTAAGGTGTGCACATCCCAGAAAATATCACATGAAAAAAAGTTTCATCACAAAAATACCAGATCTAAGGGAGACCTTAACTCAAATCCCAATTTCAAGAGTCATACCAAGACAAGTCGTTGAATAAATTAATACACATTAGTCATCAATCCTATTTTCTAATAGGGGGTATGAAAAAGGAAACCTATAGACATGCTAAGTTATAAAGTTTAAACTAAGCTTTCCACATAAGTGATTCTATTATTTGAACAAGCAAAAACCCAATAACGAAACATGTTTAATCTCTCTATCTATGCATCAATCGAGACCTAAAAAATGATTAAAATGTAACATCCCTTATAATGACCTGTCAAGCTTTCACAACAAAATTCATTTACTAGTAAATATCCAATATAAAAAGGACAGTGAACAGAAATCCATATAAGGCAGGTGATATAAAATATAAATGAGTGAATGATGGAAGATGATGCTTACAATGCCGTGGGCCGGTATACTTCTATACGCATTACTTTTACTGGATGATAGATCATGTCCCTTCATTATAGTTTTATTATTCTTATTATTAGAATGATTGATATTTATTATATATTTATGTCCATTACATTGTTTTTCCTTTTATAAATGCTTTGCCCTCAAAGCATATTTATGTAAAAAGCTTCATCTTTATTTAGCTTCACATATTGACTTTGTCTTTGGTTAGTTTGTTGATGACCTATGTACTTAAAATGAAGATAAGACATCATTGTATCTAGTGTCATGTTTTTGGAACTTTTATCTTTTGATACTTTTAGTGATTTATTGGTTTATCAGATTTTGGATATGTATTGGTTCCTTTCTCCAATGTCTTGATTTTTAACATGTGATGACTTCTTTATTTCAACAAATCAATCATTGTTTCTTTATTAATTGATGCTTCTTTCTTGGTAAATTGCTCTAACTTATTATGTAGCGACTTCTTACCATAGTGGAAAAAATCGCCGATTTTTCGGCAATGTCCCAAAAAATCGCGATTTTTTCTGGCTGCCAATTTTTCAGCGGGAAAAAATCGGCAAAAATCGGGAAAATTGGAAAAAATCAAGAAAAATCGACAAATAGGGGAAAAAATCAGTAAGCAAATTTTGACCCTATTGAAGTACAAAATTTGCATTTTTTAATGCTTGCCACGGTTTGCCGATTTTTGCCGATTTTTGTGTCGATGGTGTCGAGAAGATGTTTCTGGACCCTCACCGATTTTTTGCCGATGCCAATTTTTTCCACTATGCTTCTTACCATTCTTTAGCTTCTTAATTTGTGTAAGTAAGCTTTGATTATGAAACCTTAGGAGTGAAAGTTCTTCCTCATTTTCTGATTTGTTGACTTCTTTTTTAATGTCTTGATTTTGTGGCTTCAAATTTTTGAACCCTTCAATTTGTTCAAGCAACTTTTGATTAAGGTTCCTTATGTCGGAACTTTCTGTCTTTTTTTGATAGTCTCTTCATGATATCTTGATTCTTCAGTTCTAAAATTGGATTGCACTGCGTCTTATCCTTTCACTTCTTGATTTATGCAAGTAGTTTTTGACTGTACTCTTTTAGGTGAGAAATCTCTTCATCTCTTGTCAAATTTTCTCTTGAAATCTTGATTTTCCTATTGTATCTCCTGATTGCAATTATGATTATAATATCTCTCTTTTAAATTCTCATTTGTGTATGCAACTCTTGATTGCAATTTTGTACGTAAAAAGTGTATTCACATAATAAGGATTCCATGCTTAAATGAGTAGATAAAGAGTCTTTGTAATAAGTGAGCACAACAAATGTGAGGAACCACTTCTTTGATGTGAAGTTGAATAATTATAACTTTCTAAATAGTATCTCTCTAATTTCCACAGGTGTAAAAATTAAAAAAAAACCCACTTCTTCAATGAGATATTTAATTATCCTTGGTACTATGTACCTTTCTCTTTTTAAATTAAATATTCAATATTTTAAATACCACCGCTTTGATTTTATATTGGACTTTTTCAGCGTAGATTATTAAAAGAAACAAGGCACTTGTTCTTAGTCCTATACCTACCAGGATATACCAGGGAAAAAATGTTTTGATCACAAGACTTAACACTTGTTTAAGCGGGAAATGATTTTTGTTTCCTAAATTTATTTGGGGTCTGTTCTTTCAATCGCGACACCTTCATCAATGTAAAGACACCCAATAGCTTCAACACTGGACATGACCCAGACAAGCCCCATTTCAAGATTAATGCAGTTTTGTATATGAGATTTGTACAATGGTACATTAGTATTCAACAATTGTAAAGCCACAACCAGTTATTCGAATGCACGGCCACAATCAATTCTTGAAGTACAGAATTAATTAATTGCTATTGGAAGGGAGTTGGCTAATCATTCTATGTTTTGAATTTTTTTTTGTCTAATGAATCTTTGCTCAAATCGCGATTTTGCATTGTTTAAATTGCATTTTTTATTGCAAAAATGGATTCAGCACAATGCCACCCTCATTTTGCAATTCCAACAACTTATATCTTCAATTTCAACAATTTCAATCAAATTTTCACCTTGACTTTTGCAATTCCAACAACATATATCTTCAATTTCAACAATTTCAATCAACTTTTGGCCTGAAAAACCTATCCAAAACATAAAGGTTTAGCCTACAACTATTGTGCTGGTTGTCATATGGAGTAATTAATTGTTTACTTAAGAATTAATTTATCAATGTTATAAGGATCACTGTACAAATACGGACAGTTTAAGTACAACTGACTGTATGGAATCAAGTGCGGCTGTGTACAACGTTTTAATTGTTTATGGATATTCAGTGTTGATAGTATTTTCTCCTTACAGCTACGACGATTGTGTCTAATAGAATAGATCAATTATGAGAAACAGTGGCAAGCGATTATTTGATCAGTGCTGCGTAATCTTTTTCAATTTCTCCTTCCATAGATTCACCCTCTTCTGCATTGGATCCCCTTCAGTTTAATTGCCAACAACTTAATTCTATCTTTGTTTTGCCACCTTATGTTTCTTCAATTATGGCCCGAAGCGTAAGAATGTGATCAGTGGTCTAGTGTGCTGGCCTAAAGGCCGCCTGACCTCTAGCTTTGAGCTGTCTCGTCTCAAGCTCCCCATAACGCTGCATATGGAGGACTACAACATATAGCTTGGAGAAAGTGTGGCCAACCATGATCGTTCTATAGTTCTTGGGATCGATATTGGGGCCTAATTTATGAATCGGGTGGATAATATGATGCAACCACGGTTTTGGGAAGCCATTGCAGACTACATGGTTAAATAGATCGACCAAGTGACAATCAAGTGCTTGAAGGCTATGTTTGAAGAGTTCAACCTGAAACCCTTCCTCATTTGCAACTCTACTAAAACTCATGGCCCAAACAACCTCGTGAACATCATGGCGAGTGAATAAGTAACGAGAGGGGGGAGGAGAGGTAAACGGGATATGGGGCTGTCCCGTGATGTCATAGAGGGGAGAGGCGTGGGAGAACATGGCTTTTGGATCAAGATCAGGCAGGAGATGGGAATGGCAGGGAAGATGGTACGCCAAAAATGTTTGGGGGAATGAATAAGGAAAATACTCGGCTCTCGTTACCTACGAGAAATGAAGAAGCGTTTCTTGTGGTGAAGGAGATCGCAGTAGGAAGCTTTGAGAGCTGCGTAGGAGGGGTAACCATGGTTGAAGGCATGCCGAAGTTGGTTGTGGAGACACTTACAATCATCATCAAACCACTAGTTCATGGGGTAGGACCTAGGCGTACGGGAAGGGGGGGTAGATTGAGTGGATGGGGGGGGTATGTTTTAAGGGCAACCTCCCAGATGATAGAACAATGACAGGTGTACTTGGCTGAGGTGGAGTCGGGGGAAGCGAATCGAGACACGGAAGGGAGCATTAGGTGGAGGGTGGAAATAAAGGTAGCGGAGTCTCCCTCAACGAAGAGATTATTAGTCCAAGGTGGACCTAGGGGTAGGGGAGGGGGGGTCACAGGTGGGTGGGTGTCAATCTAATGGGAGAAGGAGAGAAGAGCATGATCAACCAAAGAGATGGGGGTAAAAATGAAGTGATGAATAAAGGGGAGAAGGTCTCGACTGGAAATGACATAATCCAACACACTCTTACCCCCACCGTGAGGCTGACAAGTTAAAGAGTGAGAAGCTGGGAAACAAGGAAGGTCGTTAAGAATCAATAGCCCGTGGGATTCTCTAAGTCGTAGGAGGTGCTTGTCATACCCAGTAAGAGGTCCCAAGATATCATTAGCTTACATGTGAAGTTGCACTGCAACTGCATCTCCTAAACACAGAACACGCCCTCAGAGCGGTCATGAAGAGGGATTTGGAGGGCTCTGGTGTGGGCATTGAAGTCACCCATTAAAATGATCTCTCTCACTGCGGAATGTTCAATGATGCCAGATTATATATCCGAATATGGGTCATTGTCAGGCTTTCCATGGATAGCAAATTGAGATGAGGCTGGGGGAAAGTAGCGAACTGCTACGAAGATATCCCCGAAGAGAGGGGATAATCTGTTGAGTTGAACCCACAAGAACCTAGCAAACTCATCCACTGTGACTAGAGAAAATCTACCTCAAAGGGACTCTCGCACTAAGCATGCCACCCCACCTAAACCTTGGATCCCACTTGAAGACTTGGTTTCATGACAATAGGTAGAAAACCAGTGATAACTTGCAATATCCAGAAGTGACCTGACTAGACTCTCATGAGTCTTCGTAATAAAAAGGAGATCCGAAGAACCAAGAGCATCGTGTAGTATGCCCAAGGAGGACCAAAAAGACCCATTACCATTCCAGCATCCCATTGAAATCCCACCCCAATGTTGTCTCCTCCATATGGGTGGTCATTTAGAGAACCTAGGCTGAGAATACCTGGGAGGCAGGGAGTCTCGAATGATTGCACAAAGGTCTCGTATGATTGCCCATTTTTCTTCCTGTCATGCTGCTATAGCCTATGACTAGCTCCCGAGAACATTTCAATTTTGCTACTTGGGATCCAGTAAGATCTAGAGGAAAGAGAAAGACTATTCCATACACAGATATGGGTGAAAGACAACCCATTGTATCTGATTGTGGACAACGGTACTCAAAAGAACTTTGTCTCTAAAGAAATTGTGAAGAAATTGGGTCTTGTCACAACTCCACATCCACAATCTTACAACATAAATTGTATGAAAGAAGGATAAAAATAGAGAATCACTTGATAATGCAATCTTACCTAGTTTATCAAGCCTTTTAAGTATGAAGTGCTTTGTGATATAGCACTGCTCTTAGTATTGTTTGGAAAACCTACTTCTGGGATAGACATGGTTGTCTTTGTGAAAGACAACCCATTGTATCTGATTGTGGACAATGGTACTCAAAAGAACTTTGTCTCTAAAGAAATTGTGAAGAAATTGGGTCTTGTCACAACTCCACATCCACAATCTTACAACATAAATTGTATGAAAGAAGAATAAAAATAGAGAATCACTTGATAATGCAATCTTACCTAGTTTATCAAGCCTTTTAAGTATGAAGTGCTTTGTGATATAGCACTGCTCTTAGTATTCTTTGGAAAACCTACTTATGGGATAGACATGGTAGTCACCAATCTCAACCACAAAAGTGATTGTCAATATCAAGCATCAATGGTATGTCATTCTTGAATGTTGATCCAAGTCTACAGTCTCGTTGGTTTCAACTAAGCAAGCTAGAAAGTTGATCAACCATGCTCAGACATTAATATTCTTGATGATAAAACCTCAACATCTAAGAAGATCGCAATGACTAGTTGACTCTCCATCGACCACCACTCTCGACAACAACAAGAAGAAGTCAATAAAGTACTTGAAGAAGACAAAGATGTGTTCAAAGATCCAATTGGACTACCACTACATTGCTAGGTAAAAAAATTCATAGATCTTGTTCCAAGTTCTTCATTACCCAATGCATGTGTTATAGAAGGTATGTTTTAGAGAATGAACAAATCCACAGATAAATTCAAGAACTAATTGACAAAGAGCATGATCAACCTAGCTCCTCTCTTCATGGAATCCAATCATCTTAGTTCCTAATAAAGATGTAACATGGCATATGTGCATAAACTACAAGAATCTCCATAAAATTTCAGTAAAGAATAGGCATCCTCTGCTTAGAATAGATGATCTGCTTGATTTTTAAAGGATGTTAAGTTCTTTACCAATATCAACCTCAAGTTGGGATATCATCAAATCCCTATAGAGTCCTCAAATGCTTTGAAAACTGCTTTCAAAACCAAGGATTAAGACCTATTTGTATGGCTGGTCATGCCTTTTGGTCTAACAAATGCACATGTTGCTTTCATGAGATACATGGATGATGTTCTTTGACCTTTTTCAAGGAAATATGTCATTGTCTATCTAGATGACTCAACAAATTGGGGAAGAGCATTTGGATTAGCTTTAGCAAGTGCTTAACATTCTCAGACAACATAAACTTGGAGAAGAGGTCTTTGCAATGAAGAGTATCAATTATATTGGCTATGTGATCGACTTTGCAAGCAATTGAGTTGACCCATAAAAAATTCAAGTCATCAAGGATTGCCCCATTCCAAGGACATTCATGAGCTAAGCAGTTTCCTTGGCTTAGCAAAATTTTATCACGGATTTGTGTTAGGATTAAACTCGACTACTTGGTCGACGAATCAATTAACGAAAGGGAGGGGAACTACATTCGAATGGACAGCACAATGGCAAGATTTTTTTAAATAATGACAAGCTTTGTACAACTCCAATGCTCATTTTACCTAACTTCCATCAACCATTTGAAATCAAGACTAGGGCTTCAGATTACGCTATGGACATTGTGATGACTCAAGTTGGTCACCTAGTAGCATTCCATTAAAAAAAAGTGACACTACTCGAAAGTATCCACTAATAAAAGAGAACTATAGGCCATTGTGCAAGTACTTGAGCAATGGAGACACTACATTCTAGGCAAAGAAAAAATCAATCATACAGACCACAAACCTCCACAGTTTTCTCCTTCACAAGCTGAGTTGTAGACGACAAGACAACTAAAGTGGATTAGTCACCTACAATGAATTCAGTTGGTAACTAACCACAAGAAAAGAAAATACAATGCAACCACTAATTTCCTTAAGTGACTTCCAGTTGCTACACTTCTTATAGTGCTAAGTAATGCATGGTATGACACCATTACTTGGCCTCAACTGTCTGAAGCAGAGACTGATTTTTCATTAGTATATTGACAATTCTAGACAGGTAAGTCGATTGTCATTGACTACCACTTGAAGAACACTTTGGTCTACAAGCTAGGACAAATTTATGTGCCTCAAAGTGAGCACCGACAGAAGCTTACCTAGGATGCACAATACAACAAGACAACAAATCACTTTATAGTAGATAAGACTCTTACAGTACTACGAAAGTATTTCTATTAGCCTTCACTCAAGCTGAATGTGGATAGATACATCAAGTCATACGTGGTTTGTGCAATCACCAAGTCATCAAATTGTTGACAGGGTGTGTACATAGTGGCCTATTCCTCAACCATAGGAATCTATCTCCATGGACTACTTAACTGGATAGCGTGTCACTAAGCACCGACATGATGCAATCCTGGTAGTGGTGGACAAATTCTCAAAAATGATTATCCACATACCTTGCAAAAAGACTACAACTACTCAGTAGTCAACATAGCTCTTCTTTCAACATGTTTGGAAACATTAAGGCCTGCCAACTACAATCATCATCGAGCATGAACCTAGATTTGTTAGTATCTTTTGGAAGACACTTTGGAAACAACTCAATAAACAATTATAGATGTCAACCATATTCCATCCTCATATAGATGGAGAAATTGAGGTTGTCAATTACATGGTGATACACTTGCTTTGAATGTACAACCACAAACATTGCAAAACATCAGATAAGAGTCTCTCATATATACACCATACTTACAAATGAGTTCAACACAGTTTCACAAGCAAAAATCCTTTTAAAATCTGTTATGGATTTCAATGTTCAATACCTATCGACTTAGTCCACCAACTGTTTCGACCGATTTAGGATCATGAACAATGAGAAATTGACAAAGCACTTAAATTTGGGATAAGATTTGTGAGATCCAGAAGCAGACATAAGAGATGTATCATAGAGCTAGTGAAAAATCCAAGACCAGACACAACAAACATTGTGTTCCTCATTCAGTTCAAATTGGGGGTCAAATTTGGATGCATCTACAAAAGAAAGATTTAGTGGTTTGTACAAGGAGTTGAAGCCCTTGAGATATTGTCCTTACACCATACTCGAGAAAATCAAGGAAAATGCTTTTAAGGTCAAACATTCCACCATGCCTAGGTTTGAATCCAATATTTCATGTGGACTTCCTTCGACATTATTTTCCACCACTATGTAAGCATACTATCTTCCAGCCCAAAGAGTTAAAATATATGCACCCAAATGTTCAAGATCCATGTACAGTCAACACCATTATTGGACAACAAACATGGCATAAAGGACATAGACAATTCCCTTGTTTTAAGGGGGCAAAGCAGGACAACTTTCAGCATAAGGAAAGTGGTATACAATCATTAATCAACACACAATTTTTGTCATCTACATAAATAGGCAATGGGGGCCATTGCAAATTAAGAGGAAAGGTTTGATCCATCCCAAGACTTAACTAGCATCAAATTGACTTGTGCACAACCCTCAATCAACTTCTTGGTTAGATCACAGTCAACTCACCGCTCAGTCAAACCTCAATTGGCCCTTGATTTAGTCAACTCACACATCCTTCACCAACGATAGATCATCATATATCTCCTACTGTACTTGATGATTTAGCATACAAGTCAAATGACATTTTGAACTGTCAATAGACACCTAGCATTTGCCAGATATGTCAACTTGTGTCTCTTCTTCTAGCCGATAGATAGCAAGAAGTCAATTGATCTTCTTCATTCCTTATTGTACTAAAAAAGCAACAGGTTGGCACCCAAGTGTCACTCAAAGATTGTATAAATATATGTAAGCTCTATAAGTAAACGCTTCCACTCTGTTAACCCCTCAATCTCTCTTGATGTTGTACACGAGTCTATCAACTCAGTTCAGCTCTGCTCGAGGTTTCTGCTTATAGACTTTGAAGACCAACTTCCATAGGCAACTAATCAATATGTCATAGTTTTTACCCTTTTGGTTTCCCTATTATCAATTCCTCACTTACATATTCATGTGATTAGTAATGTTTATTACTTTCAGTGGATTCTGTTTGGTTATTTGTGCAGTGGTTTTGATAGCAGTCCAGATTTTATATGCTTCACCATAACAGAGCTTGATTATCTCAATTGACTCTATCAGTCCCTATCCTCCCTTGGGCGACACAGATCATCCCTACAGCAACTACGGAACAAACAATGCAATTTGCTGTTGCAGATGCAACTATGACCTTTGTCGATGACTATGGCAAGCAAGACATGCTTAACAAACTTCTTCTTCAAAGGCTTAGGAGCATCACTCTTTTGCTCAAGATTAGCAAATGGTACAGCTTAGGGATGGACAATATTCAAGTAATAGACATGGTATTGTTTACTTTATTGAACTGTTGGAACAATCAATTTCAAATGAAAAAGTAATCCTATGAATCTTCTTGTTCTAGAGTTATATTTTCCATACTAATGGCAATGATTTAAATATGAGAATTGAGATGTTTACACAACTTCATTCTAGACAAGTGTCCCTTGAATTAATAAGACTAATGCTAAGGAAATCAATGCCAAAGGACAGTCTCATTATCAACTAAGAGAAAGATGGCAAGTACATGATGGAAATGAGTGTGAAAAGAAAATTTGGGGTCTTAACATGTAATGTCCCCTCCATGAGGTCTTCATGACTACTATGATGCTTAGATAACCCCTAAAGATTCTGGCCTAATCCTAAGTTAAGAAGGGGTCATTTTGATATATTAATTGCCATAGTATTTTAATTTTGAACTTAGGATTAAAAATGTGACGTTGAAATTGTAATATTTTTGCAATAATATTTAATTTTGAAATTAAGTAGATGTGATAGGTGGCCAAGGAGGGCACATGAGGCTTAGTGGACTTAATGAGTTGTCATGCAAAATGGCAACTGGGAGAAAAATCAAGAAAAATCCACAAAGCCACAAAAAAGATAGAAAACAACATAAAAGCACCCAAGTCAGGAAAAGCAAAAAGCAAGAAGGAAAAGTAGTCAAGTCCACAAAGAAGAAAGAAGCAGAAAAGCTAGGAAAAACACAAGAAAAGCAGAGAAAGCTAGGAAAAGCAATCCAAAGTGTAAAGGCAACAAAGCAAGGGTGAAAAGCAGACAAAAACACAGTTGCTAAAATCAGTCAAGGAGGGCACATGAGCAATCAAGGTGACCAAATTCAATGTATCTTGTTGGCCAATAAGCTTATAAAAGAGGGAGGGCGCACCACTCTCACATCTTTTGACCATTTGAGTTTTGCATTGAGAGCTTTGAGCTACTCAGATTTGGGAGATGTGCCCCTAGTCCAGCTTTGGGAGATGTGCTCCATAGAAAATGTATTACATTCTTCTTCATAGTTCCCTGGCATCCATGAGAGTTTGATTTGCAAGTCTGATCCATCATACATCTTGAAGAATTTGAGCTTCCAGAGTTGGTGCAAAGATTGATGCAAGAGTTTGTAATTTGTGATGAGATCTAGCTTGAGAAGAGACCAATAGGAGCAACTGCGCCTCCTATGAGCTACATCATTAGATGTACTGCCTACCATGGGCTCCCATATGATTATATTCTGTCCATGGCTCTGATTCAGTATTGATTTCACTTCTCTCATCCTCATATTGAACAAATTATGCTCTAGCTTGTGAAATCTTAAAGATTGAGAATTCTATGTAGTTTTGGTTTCTGAATACTATCATTAGCTGCTATAAAATTCAAATCTAAGCTTGCTGCTGTTCAGTTATATGTATTTGAGCTCATACTTCAGATCTGAGAATGATTTCGAGAGCCCTTGAGGCTGTTTGTAATTCAATGTTTTAAGGTTCGCTCTCCTTAGAAAATTGACTAGTTCTATAGAAATTGTTATAGAATGATCTCTATGAATCCATTTTTCATTCTGAGTTTTTGTAGGTTATTAAGAGCCTATTGAAGCCATTCCAAATCTTAATCCAGAGTTCTGAAACCCTTAGGTTTACCTAAAATCAAGTTGGAAATCAGCCTTTTGTGCAGTCCCAAATGACATATTGTTTGCTTGACCTCCAAAATGTGCCAATTTGTGTCTAAACCTTTGGTTTCGACTCTTACCTGAATAGGGACAGTGTTACCTACTAAGTCATACTTAGTCGGTATTATCAAGTGAGCCGGGTGATGAGAACATACACTTGTTCACTTTTCAGAATTCAGAAGTCATTTAGGCTTTGTCTGGGAGCTTTTTGTTATTTTTTTTTGTAAACACATGTTCATACCCCCTTGGCGAAATTGTAAAAAAATGTCCTAGCATTTAATTTTTTATAAAAGACTCGGCTTCCCGGACTTAAGCATCAAGCCGACTAGCCCAGAGTGTTTTTTCCCTCAGTTATTATTGGTTGTTGAACAAACGACTAATAATTTCTGAGTTTTTCACTCACACCTCCAAAGCTGGGGTAGTCGTCTTGGTGTTACGGCCTTAGGAGGTTATTAGAGCCTTCGTGTCAGTGTTTTTCAACATGCTAAGCATTGATTTTGAGTCGTATGGAAATGTGCTAGGTCCCCCTAGAGTTTTGTCAGTTTCCAAGAAAATAAATTTTTTTTACAAAATTAGGCCATTTTTAATGGTTTAATTATAAAAATTCAAAATGTAATCAAAATCAGATACAGAGTCTATTTCTGACGTGGAGACACTCATTTTCACACCCGGAGCATCCACTTTACCCCAGAGATCACTTAAGTTTTCACATCAGTCGGGCAGCTGGATCACCCCATGGAGCATTATTCAGCTAAAAATGCATCAAAAGAGCATTTTAATGCTAAGTTACACCATTTTGGCATAAAGGACAAAGTTTGAAAACAATCAATTTAAAAAGTGTGACTTGGCATGGGTCCCTTAAAGGCTCACGCTCCCTTTCAAACTTAAGTTTATGTAAAACTTTGTTTTAAAAGTATGGTTTATAATTTAAAACTCACATGGATGGGATGTTGACGTGAGCTTTCAAGCTAGCGAGTGGGTAAAGAGAGGTGGACCCCTCCCACTTTGTAATTTCATTTTGTTTAGTTCTAAAACTTTGGTTTAAAAAAAACTTTGATGGATTAGAGCTCGCATGAAGTGGTGACGTGAGCCTTCACACTCAAAGTGAAGCTCACGCAAGTGGATGGAGAAGTGGACCCCATGCATGGTTTAATCGAAATCAAAACTTTGTTTTATGTTTTGAACATTGGTCCATTCTTTTAAACTAGCACATGAAGAATGGATTGTTAAACTAGTAGCAACAAGGAAGGTCTTCCTACATGCATGTGTTCCTGCATGCAGAAGACTTAAATTAGGAAACCAGTTGTATTTAATTTACTTTTCCTAAGTTTACTTTGGAAAATAAATTAAAGTGATCTAAATTGACTTTAGTGAACCACTAGTTCAAGTGAAAGTGAAATTAGGGTTTTTGCTTTACCACTAGTTAAAGTGAAAGTGAAATTAAGGTTTTCGCTTTACCTAAAGTTATGAAAGAGAGATCAATTGGTGGAGAGAACACACAATTGTATTCCGACAGAGACAGAATACAGACAGGGAGAGAAAATCAGACAGATGATTTAGCTGAGAAGACGGAGGAGCGAGCAGCAGGATCATCGAGCTTCGTACAGCTGGGCCGTACACTCACATAGGAGGGTGTTGAGGTTTAGCTGGGATTTTCCCAGTGATTCTGTCGGGTGCTGCATTCGCCAAGTTTGGGTGAATTTGTAGTGATTGTAAAAGTTCCATATTTTCTCATAATAAAATCTATATCTGACTGCTACACTGGTTTTCCCATCTTAGGTTTTTTCGGGGGTTTCCATACCCAAAATAATAGTGTCAATATTGTGATGTGACGTTGTGAGTTATTTCTCAATTTTATATTCCGTTGCATACTGTAAAAGATATTCATGTGTGGTTATCAGTTGATATTTTGCATGCACTGTTTAGCCCTAGTTGAATAAAAGGAAAATTTACATGGATGACATCACACATCAACTTTGGAATCCTCACGTGTGAGGAAAGGAAGCCGAGTTTTAGATTGGGCGATTTGGCATTGATTGGGTGTGTTGGCAGCCTGTTTGTGAGTTAACTAAGAGAGGTGTCAATCACCTCTACAGTTCAACTCAGTTCAACTCTGTCCTTCATCAGTGCCTCTTCGATTAAGCTCAGTGTGACTTTGAGTGTGTCTTCAGTGTTGGTAGCCCCCCAGGGGCTTGGCTTTGGCTATAAATAAAGCAACCTTTCTCTCTTCCAAGCTAGTTAGAGCTGAGGGAGAAAGGCTTGATATTGTGTAATATTGTATTGATCATTCTTTTGTTGAAATAAAAGAGAAGCTTTGGAGGCTAAATTGTGGAGTACTTTTCATGTGTAGATCATCATTATCATGCTGCGTTTGAGGTGAACTGCTATTGTTTCATTTTTTGCATTAAACTGTTGTCTACCTGAATGATTATTGAAATCATAGGAATAGATCATTGTAAGTAAGTTTACTTACTCCTATTTTTCTACGTATGTTTGAATGAGCTAATATTTGCATGGTAAATAAGATTATTTTCATGCTATGTCATCTATTTCTCATATGTATTTTCAGATTTAATGGTTTTGTTTGCAGGATTTGTTGTTTAGCTTGCAGGTTTGTCGTGATTGGAAGAGTTGTGGTTCAAGTTTGATTGCACTGGTTTTCCAACAAAGATTGCGAAGATTGTGCCCCTCGGTGCTTCACTAAAAGGTTTCTTTTGCGGATCTATTTCAACAACAAGCACTATTATTTTCCTCTTCCTCCAAAATTTAAATTTTCTTCAAATTGGTTACCATTTAAGAATCTTATCGCTTAGATCTATCTCACTAAGAAAATCATATATAGACCTAGTTAATAAGATTCTTTCCTAAGTTTAGATCTCAGTTCTAATTTGCATGCAAAGTTATATTTGAAGAGATCTGGCTCAAATTACCTTCTTTTGCAAGCATTATAAAGGAAATTTGTAGCTTGTTTAAAGGTAGTTTATTTCGAAGTTTAAAAAACAAATCTAGCAATTGGTTGCATATCATATTGGCTGCCCAAAAGGAAAGCCAAGATCCCAAGGAAAGCTTGCTTTCCTTGGTTCCTTTTTGCTCGTTTTTTTATCATTAACTTAGAATTTTTTGGGTATTTTTTGTGTTGTCCAAAGACACTTCTAGAGTGTTTTTGGGCACTTTTTACTAAACTTTGTTTGCTGGTTTTTAGCAGGTCTGTTCGAAAAGAAGAGGATACGCTGCCCAAAAACCAATTTGTGGGCCATCCGGAGCTTCCAGGAGGCTTCCCCCTTAGTTGGGCTTCTTTTCCTTATATTTTGTAAGCCTTTGGATCCCAGATAACAAGGACCAAAGAGCATTTCTGCTAAAGCATTGTAACCGAGTAATAGAAAGCAAGTTTGAGTAGGCTCTTTCGAGCCAACTCCCCACCCCCCCAGGGGGGATTCTGCGTTTTTGTGATTTTTTCAGTTTTTTCTAGTTTAGTTGTTTTTAGTAGCATTGTATACTCTGAATCATAAGCATTTCAATATATTTTACAAATTCAAAGTAATCATACTACTTACCCCACGCTCTCCGGAGTACCCCGAAAGGGTGAAAGAGATTCGTGGTAGGATTAATTACAAAATATTTCTTTTATTTATTTGTTCTTAATTTTTAAAATCAATCCGACCGTTGCTTTCCCGAGTACCCAAAAGGTGAAAGAGACTCTTTGGTTGTCATCTAAACAAATCATTGTTACGTCTCTAATAAAATAAACCAAGACTCCTTCCCCGTATGCTCTACACCGCTGCAGCTTGACTGATCAATTGGCTGTATCAGAAAGGGATACAAGTCACTAGATTTAACAGGAAAATCCACACAAGTGATTTTCTCGAGAACTTGGGAGGTTGCAAAGGGTAACTACTATAGAGTCAGGGGGCTACTCCAAGCATGTTCATCCTCGCCCTGTTGGACACTTGGCATTACCGCTTTAGCACTCAGTTCGAAGGGTAGGCCAAACCCACAATTAACCCACGCCCTTAATTACTCGTTAATAATTTTAAAACTAATCAACGAGACAACAGCAATACTTACACGACACAACAACACTCCACTTTTACAAGCACTCCATATTCATTGGCACTGGTCTGTTTTACTTTCAATGCTTAAATCAATTATTGCAAAATGTCCTGAATGGTGCTTACATTGTCATATGTTGTTGATGTGATCTCTTTCTTGCAATAGTCCGTTGTGTTATTTTATCCATTTCATATTAACTCCTAGATTTAGTCTTTTCTTTCGTAGACTAAAAACCATAGATTTTCTTTTAATAGGGTTTACCCCCCTTGGCTTCGTTAGGAGTTGGCCTAAACGGAGGAGTCAAGAACAAGGTGACAGCCTTGACTCGAGACTTTCCCCCAAGGACACACCGAGTGGCTTGAAGATTTCTGCCACGTCCCCCCCAGGTGTGTGAAAGACGGCAACAAACAATAAACATAGCCCTACCCCAAGTCTAGATACATCCGGTGAAGCACCAGGAAGCCACATAAATACCAATTTCGGTGTGATGAGTCCAGTAAATGTTCCCACCGCGGTTTGTATGGACTTGAAAACCTTCTAATCAGAGTTCCAAACCAGTTTACTTCTATTGCACATAACACCCTTGTCTTCTCCCTTCCAAAGTTCTTGCATGTTTAAAATTGTCTCCTAAAATCCTAGTAAAAAAAATCAAGTTTGGTCTCACAGCTTCCGCTGCTTTTTGTTTCAAGTTTTGAAAGGATTAATTAATGTACAAATAGATCTGATAGGTACATTACAGTGGTATTAGAGCACTTTCCTCTACTCCTGTGGAAAGTAAGCTTTTAGTTGAAGAAAGCTTGCAGATCACATCTCTCAAGTTGCAACCATGAGGCTTGCACCAGTAGTTGAAGATGTTGACTTTGATCAGTTTATCGAAGAATAAATCCTCTATGTTGATGGAGGCCTACCAAGAGTTGAGGATGATGACTTCTATAATCAAGCATATAGAGAAGAAATCAAGTTTGATCCTCCAATGATTAAGAAAGACTTGGACAAAGGTGATAGAAGTATGTGAAAACATGCCCCGCTGCTATCAAGAGTATCTAGCATTGGGCAAGGATATTTGTGCAGCCATAACTTTCAAGGATTATGTAATATACCAAACGCATATTACATTTATTAATAAATTATTAATTATTAGTTTAGGGATAAATTATCTAATTATTAAGATGTCGTGTCTCCTAATGAGAAGACACAACTATTCGACTTATGGTCATATAAAACATTTAACCATTGCATTGTAAAAATCATTAATTCAATTATAAAAATATTTATTTATCTAATAAGATAAATATGTAAGGTGTTACCTTACAAGTGGTATCAGAGCTTCAGGCTCTCGCTCACACTTGACGCTTGCACTCATTCCTCAAGGCAATCTCTCACTCTGTTGCACTTGTTGCTCTCGCAACTGCCACCCTCCATCATTGTGTTTTCACTCGCTACACGACCGTCACTTTTGCTTCTCCCATCTATATCCCTCCATGCACTCCCCATCCCTTCCTCCCAAAACCTACGCATTGCGATCCTCTCCAATCGCGGCATCCACTCCATCCTCGCCAACCCTCTTCTTGTTCTTCCTCCCCACCTCACATTTCCATCTTCTCGACCCTTTCACAATCAACGACCGCCCCCTATCTTTCTCTTCCCCCTCGCAACAACTCTCTCATCCACTCCGTTACTCCTACATTCTGCTTGCACGCCCTTCCATCCTGCCCTTCCACTCTCTATCGTTGCCATCAACTCGAGCCTTAAGCAACGCTCTACATCACCATTCTCCAGCCCACACTCTGCTCAATAGCCCACGCCATCGCCCACTCCATCACCCTCCCTTCATTCACATTGCTCCCTACCTCCTGCCATTCACTCCACGCTGCCATCTCCCATCTCTCCTTTACTCCAGCGTCCTATTTCCATTGCCCACACTACCTGCTCCCTGTCCCTCATCTTCTATCGTCCACGCTTCTCAACCACACCACGCCATACTCCATTCGCATTAGTGCATGCTCTTGCTTCCTACTCGCTACACCAACACTCCACATTCTGCCTGCTTACTCCATCCCTCAACTCGCATCCCTCCACCACGCTCTCCTCCCTCTTCAAGTACTCACGCCCTTGCACCAGTCCTACGCCCCACACTTGCCTGTGTCCACTCCTTGTCCACGCAGCCGAAGCCTCCTCTGCTTCTACCACTACTCCATCCCTTCATTGTTGTCATCCCATCCCTATCACTCCAAATCGCTGCAACTAGTCAACACGCCCATTCCCTCCTCCACGCCATTTTAAAACCCTAGATACACCAATTTTCAAAAAAACTATAATAATAATATTATTAGATAAGACTCTTGAATCTCACCATAAGGTGGATCAAGAGCACTCTCAATCGCAGAGCGTGGTTTGTTAATAAAATTTGCAACTCATCATCCCCTAGAATTGGAATTTACCATTTTACAGTGTGTATGCTCTACCTGTTTGAGATACCCAGAAGCACTGTAGCTATTTAATTCCAATTTCACACTTAATAAAATTTACCATCTCGCATGAGCCCAATATTCTAAGTGGGGATATCTTTACTATGGACGTTGTGTAGCTCTCCTTGTTTCGCAGTAGTTGGAAAGTTATCGAATGCCTGACTGCAAACCAGATTGTCCAACATGTCTTCGAACAAGGCCACTTAGAATATTTTTCGGTAATTCCCCTCACCTAATTAACAAGATCATTCATAAAACGTACACTAAAATTTGACCAAGTACATTTGCAAAATGATCTCACAAACATCAAAGACTTAGATTTTCAGCATCCTGACTCCATTTTAGGCACTGGTCTGTTTATTTTTGCATCATCTTGTTTGGACTATTTGTCCATTTGTTTAAGTTATTTTATATGTGGATGCCTTAATATCTGTCTCATCATTTATCTCGTGTTTTGCAAATAGCAACGTGGATTGCGTAATTGGTCTTTTTTGTGTATATCAAAACTCCTAAACAACACTAATTCTCATCTTCCATCTAAGAACACTTTAAAAAAAAAATCCTTAGACAGCCTTTTTAGGGACTACCCCCCTTGGCTTCGTTAGGAGTTAGCCTAAACGGAGGAGCTGGGATCAGGTGACAACACCTGGCTCTTTGCTTGCCCCCAAGGCCACACCTTTCCCGCATAGGGAAACATCAGTCCGAAAGATTTCTGCTAACAGTGTGCATTCGACAAACAAGTTCTTCAGCAAGATCGGGTGCCAAAGGATCACGCTTCTCCAGCAGAGTCAGCAATTCCTTGTGGCGATGAATACTCTTCTTCATTGCTCGCTGTACTCTTCCTTAGTATGTGGTGGCGAACAAGTTTCAAGATAGAACCATCAATATCTCAAATTGATCTGCTATGTTCTATGCTCAAACTCAGGCTGTGTGTTGACATAACCTATCCTTTAAAGGGACGCTTTTACAACCGGGAGTTTTGACTGCTGAATGCACCCACCAAACATTTTTTAATCAACAAAGAGATCATAGCCATGTTCACCACCTGTGGAGTCTGAAAATCGATTTTCTTTTTCGCTTTTTCATGTCTATTGCTCGCCAATGGGGACAATCATTTTGCTGAGACTTAAAGCTGAGCATACGTGGGAGTTAATCTATTGTAAATTGCTTGTATATCTACATATGATTGATGGTAATGGCATGTGAACAAATGGAGTGGGTTTTCAGCCTCCACACGCCAAAGACGATGATCCTTGTGTTGGCCAAGTACCCACTTCTTTCATATATCTCTGTTGAAACAAAACACTCCTAGTTTTGTGTGGTGATTTTCCAGTGACTACTCAATCTTCTTTGACTTTTGCTACAGATCGAAGATTTAGGATTAAAACTCTGAAATTCTGCTTGGTGCCTTAAGGCCTTTAAACTTCTAGAATCTGTTCTCCATAACCCTGGGTAAAAGTTCAAGAAATGTTGAATGCCTCAATCTGATGTAGATGCACTACTTTCTTACAAGCTCTCAAAGTGAACTCTGTGGACACCCATGTCAAAATGGGAGGTAACATCTGGCTCCATATGGGGACATGTGCTCTTTGAGAGAGTACACGAGAACACCAGAACCTCTTATTTCAAACCAACTTGAATGAAAAATGTGATGGGATGGCTTTATTCACATCCCACACTTTATTACAAAACAAAGAAGAACATACTGAAAATTTTAAAAGCTCATGCAAGAGCCTTATTCTTTCTACCTACTCTAACTTAACATGAGACTAGAACTTGTCAAGTATATGCATATAACTAGTTGAACCACTCAAGCATCTTTTCTATGCCCATTTGTTTTTTTCTGTGCTTTGTTAGAGACAAAGACAAAGATATACTCGCCATAAAACAACTATGCCTTGCAATCTGCTCACGAATAAAGATGAATTGAAACAGCAGACTGTTAGGCAACAAGAGATTATACTAGGAAGAATCAAACCGTGCACAAGAAGCCCCTATCCACTGGTTGATAGGACTCACATACAACCCTTCATTGTCAAACTGCTCAAGCTAATATGCAGAACCAATAGCATTACCTTCAATATGATGAACTTGAGGCAAGTCCACATCTTCAGCATGAAGTTGTTCAGGAACTTGGGGCAGCTTCACATCTTCTATTACAGCTTTATCCAGGATCTCTTCAGTAATATCTTCAACCAAAGGCCTTTGTAGTGCTTCCTTGATTGGATCTTCAATGGTCTGTTCTTTAAGCTCAGGATGGGCCCTAGGGATGAGGGCATCATATTCTTTAGCAAGCTGCCCAATCTCATCAACCGTTCCATCATGCCAACGAAGGAGAAACCTCTCGAAAAACTTTGCCACTGAATCTATGGATTCATTCGAAAGGCCATAGAACCAGATCATTGCATTCCTTTCCAAAGCTATAGCAAAAACGATCATAATATCATCCTCGTGATGAACATTAAAATCAGACATCAGTTTGCACACAGAGGCAATATGATGGGTGGCTGAAACATTGTCATTTCCATGGAATTCGGGAAAAATGTCATGCACCTTCCCACGGCCGTAGCATTGATTAGGAAATCCATGGATTTTTGAGAAATCCAGCGGGCTGTAAGCTTCGTGCTAAATATCATGCGGCTTTTCCATATCATCATCCATAAATCAATAATGAGGTACTAAATTTGAAAAATGTATATAGTCATACCTCATACCAAACTGTGGAGTCACCAAGGTGAGCTTGAAAGCCTTCCAATGAGTGCGCTCACCTCTACACCCAATAGGATTTTTAAATCTGCAAAAGGACAAGGGCTCTGTCTCTTCACGGAGTCGCCATGTGAGAAGAAGAATCTGCAATGTAATCTCTCACAAATGTCAATGAAGCATAGTCTTCAAATTTCGGGAACTGGACTTTGTCCCCGGCAACGGCGCCAAAGATGTTGCCCAAAACTGGCCTGTGTGTGCTGAAGCCCAAAAAGTGAGCACACCAACTCGATGACAACTCTCAAGAGAAAAGCCAATGTCTCCACACTCCTCTCTCCTCGCTTCAGGTTGGCTCTTCTCCAACTCTGGGGGGCTTCCTTAAGGTAGGAACGCTAAGGCAGGTGCAACAAAGGGCAAGGTGAACTGAAGAGGCTGCCTTAGAGAAACAGTTGTAACAAAAAGGAAAAGTATTTTGATTGAGTGATGGGAAGGAAGGGAGGATCAGTCCTCGAGGGAATACTGGTGTCAGTATCAGAAGGGAGAATGGAGTCAAAAGAGGACTCAGGGAGGCCTTGCGTTTCACAGAAGTGAGATTAAACTAGTACGTTCCATAATCAAAGACAAGGAGAATGTAAGTATAACTGACTACTGTCCATTACTCCTAAGATCTTTAAAAACATAACGTCGACAAACAACTTGACAACTGCAAAGGCTTGCCTAATGGACTAGATTATAGCCTTCTATGCTAGGTTTACTCTATAGCTTATGAAAAACACGCAACCATGAAAGAGATGCCAAAATGTATCCAAAAGCCCAACATGATTTTTCTATTCAGCTATGGGGAAAAAATCCACCCAACTTTTTTCCATCCTTGCAATAGAGAAGGCAAGTCCTTTTTAAAGACCCAAAAGCCATTCTCCTAAAATAAAAAGAGAAATAAAATAATAAAATAATGGAGAGAAAGTAGGATCCTAGATCCATTTTTTCTCCATAAGCGAATATGTGACCAATTTTTTATTAAATGGAACTCATGCTTTGACTAATTGTTACATGTCAAAGAAACTACACGTACCCCCAACAAGACTCAACTTCTCTCGCGGTGGAAATCCGATCAGATAGTTTCCATTCAAGAAAGTGGGTCATTCGATGGATAATCCATTCGCTACAAGATTCAAAACGTGGCAACCAAATACTATAAACCCACAACCTGCTAAAAACAACACCACGAAATTGATGCGTTTAACCTCAAGTTGTTGCCTGCAATAAAAGAAATCGAATCAAAGCTTGAGTTGGCGGTTTAGGTACCAATTGTAGTCGATGTTTAATGAAGACGTGGATGATTGGGTGGACAGATGTTCCTCCACAGCTCCACGATTTGTTTGTATTTGATTGCTAAATGATAAACTATCAACTAACACAAATTTATGAAGATAACTCCAGTGGCTGTCAAAACGGCGTGAAGTCTGCCCATGAACTGCTAATTACCACGATTTGACACATGATATGCTCCAAAGCCTCTGCGATTCTTTGATATCTCCAAACTGTTTCCAGGCGATTTAGTTGGTACCAAAACGCAGATTACTCTGCCACATTACAAATGAACAGTGGGTGGAAAGAATAATCGTGAATTTCTCCTTGATTCGGCTGCCAATGCATTGGTGGCTTGACTGGTCGATCGCTTTTATTTTCTGAACATTGGAGAAGTCGATTCGAAGAACAAAATTGCCTTTTATGAAAAAGGATAACACATCAACTCTTTCATGGTGGAAATATATGTAATTTGCTCGGTTGAGTTCTTTAGCAAGATCGGGTGCCAAAGGATCACGCTTCTCCAGCAAGGTTAGAAATTCCTTGTAGCGATGAATACTCTTCTTCACTGCCGTTGTACTCTTCCTTAGTATGTGGTGGCGAACAAGTTTCAAGATAGAACCATCAATATCTCAAATTGATCTGCTCTGTTCTATGCTCAAACTCAGGGTGTGTGTTGACATAACCTATCCTTTAAAGAGAGGCAGTACTGTTGCTGGGTTTGCTCAGTGATTTTTGCAGATGTTCTATTTTGCCAGGTTGGGTGTATTGAACCACTGGATTGTATTTGTTCTATATCTTCATAATAAAATTCATATCTGACTGCTGCACCGATTTTGCCATCTTGGGTTTTATCTAGGGGTTTCCATACCCAAAAATACTATGCATATATTGATGTGATTATTGTTCATGTTTCTCAGTATTTATTTTCCACTGCATTACTAGTAAAAGAAATTCATGTGTGGTTATCAGTAAAAATTAAAATATATTGTTTAGCCCTAGTTTGAGTTTTAAAAGAAATTTTGAGCTAAATCTGAGAAATTGTAGCAGTATTGATAGATCAGGGGCAAATCTATTTGAAGACACAAACCTAGAGTCCAAATCTAGTGTTTGACAAGTAAAATTAAATATGGTCATACAGTTGAGAGTTGAGGATAGACTCCAAGGGGCTCAAAACTTTCCTAATTGGAAAGAAAGGATCACGAGGATCTTGGATGTCAGTGATGCAGAGGAGCATATTGACTCCACGAAGGTTGCACCCACAGATCCGATAGAGGTGGCAAGGTGGAAGAATTTAGATTCCAAAGCTATGTTGATTATCTTGGATCACATAGTCCCTCACCTTTCCGGGAAGAAGACCGCATTAGAAATGTGGAAGGATTTGGAAGGACTTTACCAAAGCAAGAACGAAAACCGAAAGATGGTGCTGCAGGAGAGGATGCGCATTACCAAGATGGTCAAATGTGAAGGAGTGGTGCCTTATCTCACAAGGCTCACACAGATCAGAGACGAGCTTGGAGCAGTTGTCTCTAAGGCTAAGGATGAGGAGCTAATTCGTATAGGTCTCAATGACTTTTCTAAGCCATGGGACACCTTTGTAAAATGTGTGGTGGCTAGGGAGAAGCTCCTTGATTGGCAGAGATTGTGGGATGATTTTGTGTAGGTGGAGACTCGCATGGGTCAAGGTTCAAGTTCATCTAGCAGTGCCCCACAAATGGTGGATGAAGAAGCTCTATCCCTAGCAAGGAAGAGCAAGGGTAAGGCAAAGAAAAAGAAAGGTGGTAAGAAGAACAATGACATGCCCAAAGTCAAATGTTTTATCTGCCACAAGCAAGGACACTTTGCCTCCCAGTGCCGAGACAGGAAGAAGAAGAACAATACCCAGATGGCAGGTTCTACAGAGGTGGAGGAATTCAGCAAGAACTTCGATGAAGATTTTTGTTTAATAGCTTGCATGGCAAGCACCACAGGCAGCAACGTTTGGTACGTAGACAGTGGAGCATCTTGTCATATGATGGGACATAAGAGGTTCTTCAAGAGCTTGCAAGAGGGTGGATTAAATATCCACATTGAGCTGGGTGATGAAGCGTAGTATCAGGCTCAGGTAGTTGGTACTGTTTCGTTTCAGAGGGAGTCTGGCAAACCCCTCAGTTTTGTTGAAGTATTGTATGTTACGGGGTTGACCAAGAACATCATATCCGTTTCCACCCTGGAGGACAAGGGATCTCAGGTGAGGTTCCGAGATCATAGGGTGTATATCAGGCCCAGGGGGTCAGACAGGAGTTTGGATAGGGTGATTGGGATTCGGAGCGAGAAGGTATATAGACTACACTTCAAGTCTGCAAAGGCTCTAGTCAGCAACAACAACAATCAAGGTGATTTGTGGCATAGGAGGATGGCACACTTATACCATAGAGCACTGAGACATTTTAGACAAGTAGTCGTTGGAGTTCCTCAAGTACAAGAGGAGAAGCATAACCACTGCAAGGGTTGTGTGTTGGGGAAGAACATCATGAAGCCTTTCCCACAGAGTGAGCACAAGTCTAAGGGGACCTTGGACTCAATGCATTAGGATGTTTGCGGACCCATGAGTGTCCAATCGTTCAATGGCTACAGTTATTGTGTCACTTTCATTGATGACTATTCCAGGAAGACCTAGATCTATTTCTTGAAGGCCAAGTCAGAGGCCTTTGAGCGGTTTCGAGAGTTCAAGACTCTCGTAGAGAACCATACAGGAAGGAAGATCCGAGTATTGAGGATGGACAACGGGGGTGAGTATACCTCCAATGAGTTCTTGTAGTATTGTTCATCGGATGGAATCAAGAAGGAGCACACCGTGCCTCATACCTCGCAGTAGAATGGAGTGGCAGTGAGAAAGAGTCGAACATTGGTAGGAGCAACCAAGGCCATGTTGTTTGATCAGGGATTGCCACTATTCCTATGGGTCGAGGCATACAGGACCGCAGTTTACATTCAGAACAGGTGTCCCCACACAACTTTGGGGAGGAAGACACCCGAGTAGGTCTTCACAGGCACTAGACCAGATGTGAGACACTTGCGCATATTTGGGAGTGTCTGCTATTGTCACATTCATGATGACACTAGGAAGAAGTTGGACCCTTCTGGAGAGAAGGGGTTACTTGTTGGTTACAATGAGACTTCCAAGGCATACAGAGTATATATTCCTGCTTGCAAGAGGATCATTGTGAGCAGGGATGTCTAGTTTGATGAGGACAGAGCCTTGCGAAGATTTATGGACTTACCAGCACAGGACTTGGCGGTCAAGTTGGAGGAGCCACGGGTATAGGAACAGGTACAAACACATAGCACAGGTTTTGGTTGTCAAAGGGAGTCAGGTGGATAGGATCCTTCAGTCATTGACTTGGAGGATGAGCTGCAACATGAGACGAATGTCCAGCAGTCGCAACAGGTAGACACTAGGTCACAACCCAAGTGGTTTAGGTCCACAGTTCAAGATTTCCAGGCAAGTGGGTCTTCCACAGAGCTCCATGAAGCGGAGCAAACCACTAGAGAGACTTAGCTATATGGCATTGATGACGGAGTTGATTAATTGCAAACCTTCCAGTTTCGAGGAGGCTGCACAACATGACGTGTGGCAGGAAGCCATGGTTGAGGAGTACGACTCAATCATGAAGAATCATGTATGGGAGGTTGTGCTGAGGCCAAAAGGTAAGAAGGTGGTGGGATCTAAATGGATCTACAAGGTGAAGCATGCAACAAACAGAAGCACGGAGAAGTACAAGGCGCGCTTCATGGCAAAGGGGTTCTCACAGAAGGAAGGTATTAACTATGAGGAGAGACCTTCGCCTCTGTCGCCATATATTCTTCTATTTAGACCTTTATCTCATTAGCAGTAGAGATGGGTTGGCGTGTTCATCAAAATGGACGTCAAGACTGCCTTCCTCAACAAAGTCATACAGAAGGAGGTATTAATTGAGCAACTCGAGGGTTTTGATGTGGAGAACTGGGAGACGCATGTATGCAAGTTGCGGAGATCTCTTAATGGCCTCAAGCAAGGACCTCGGGCATGGTACTCAAGGATAGACCGCTATCTACAGGAGATGGGATTCCACTGGAGTGGGCATACCACAACCTATACTTCTTGTCAGGTGAGGTTCCTCTCATACTAGTACTATATGTAGACGATCTCTTTCTTACAGGAGATGAGAGGCTGATTGACAACTGCAAGTACAACCTTGTAGTTGAGTTTGAGATGAAAGACCTTGGATTGATGCATTACTTCCTAGGATTGGAGGTTTGATAAAGAGATGGGTGCTTCTTCATTGGATAGGGGAAGTATGCAGTGGAGATCTTGAAGAAGTTCAGGATGGTGGATTGCAAGCCCATGTCCATACCTCTAGTTTCCAACTAGAGGAAGATTGATGCATCAGGGTTAGACGGGTTTGATCCTACATTGTATCGCCAACTTATCGGATCGCTCATGTATCTGGTCAACACACAACCATACATTAGCTTTGCAGTCAACTCTTTGAGCCAGTCCATGGTGGACTCTCGAAGAGTACATTGGACAGCGGCAAAGCACATGCTTCACTACATCAAAGGTACAGTGGAGTATGGGTTGGTTTATGAGCGCAGTGTCAGTGCACAGTTAGTAGGCTTCATAGATGCTGACTAGGAAGGATGTGTAGAAGACCGAAAGAGCACTCCAGGTTGCATCTTCAGCATGGGGTCAGGGGTCGTCTCTTGGTTCAGCGGGAAACAGAAGTCAATTGCATTGAGCTCAACAGAGGCTGAGTACATGGCAGCCAGTTTGGATGCATGTGAGGGAATGTGGTTGAGGAAGTTGCTTTCAGGGTTATTCAAGTGTGAGCTAGAGGCTACAGTGGTTCACTGTGACAATCAAAGTGGCATCAGGCTATCTGAAAATCCAGTGTTCCATGACCGGAGTAAAAACATATACATTCCGTACCACTTCCTGAGAGATTGTGTACAGAAAGGAACCATTCGGTTAGAGTACATTCAAGCAGATGAGCAGGTGGCGGACATTTTTAACAAGGCACTTAGCAGCCACAGTTTTGTGAAGTTCAGAGACAAGTTGGGGTTGCTACCGAATCCCTTCCTCGTTGAAAGGGAGTGTTAGAAAGTGGCAACAAGGAAGGTCATCTATCCTTGCATGCTAGAAGACATTAAACAGGAAGCCAAATGTATTAATGTGATTTTCCTAAGTTTAGACTTAGGAAAATACATTAATTAAACTAATTTGATTTTGACTTAATGGAATCACTTTTATAAAGTGAAAAGTAAAATAACTTAAGTGATCGCTAATCTAATCTTTGCCATTGATCTCACCGGAGGATCACATCCACTAATCCATAGTGAGGGTTAGGGTTTTCGCTTGGCCATTGAGTTAAAAGAAAATTTGATGAAGAGGACACACACACACACACAGACAAGGAAGTCAGACAGAGAAGTTTGCAGAGAAGACAAAGGAGCACTCACCTGAAGAATTCGTCGAGTTACCAAGAAGAGCACAGGGTCGTATAGGATCATGCAGGGGGAGACCGTACGCAGGAGAGGGAGGTCGTACATCAGTAGTACAGATTCCGTACAGCTGACGCAGGCTTGTACAAATCCGTACAACTGACGCAGAGGGTCGTACAACTACGCAAAGAGGTCGTACTGTTGCTGGGTTTGCTCAGTGATTTTTGCAGAGGTTCTATTTTTCCAGGTTCGGTATATTGAACCACTGGACTGTATTTGTTCTATATCTTCATAATAAAATTGCATATCTGACTGCTGCATCGATTTTTCCATCTTGGGTTTTATCCGAGGGTTTCCATACCCAAAAATACTGTGTCTATATTGATGTGATTATTGTTCATGTTTCTCAATATTTATTTTCCGCTGCATTACTAGTAAAAGAAACTCATGTATGGTTATCATTAAAAATTAAAATATATTGTTTAGCCCTAGTTTGAGTTTTAAAGAAAATTTTACAGCTCCTACTGCAAACAGTGTGATGGATTTGAGGATAGGACCTGGTGATGATGATGACAATGAGTACCTCCCTTGCTAATGCTAGAATAATCAAACCCATAGTTACACTTAGGAGACATTAATTTGTCAATTTTGTCCTATTCCTAGATTACTTACTATGCTAGTTGGCATCCACTTGCACCCAGAAGTTAACAAATGCTAAAACTGGCTAAAAGAGCGCTTTAGAAAGATCCTGGAAAAGATTCTGACAACTTTGCAGTCATTCCAGAATAGTAAAAGCGTAGTTCTGCTTTTTCCTGAGTTGCTTTGCTTTTCAGCAGTTTTAAGGCAAAAAGGAAAAGCTAGTCTTGAAGTAACTGCCTTGTTTTTTGCCCAACTCATCCTCCTTTTTCTCCATCCAAAAGCATGGATCTGATCTCTTTCCATCACTTATCAGCTGGTACATCTCACTCAGCCAATTCGTGAGCATCTTGACAGATTAGGAAAGTGATTTATGCACCTATGGGGGATTTTGACTAGTTTAGTACGCCTTCTTTTTGTCCAATTCGAATAGCATCCTTATGCTTTTGAATCTCTAATGTAATTATATATTTGGACAGCCTATGAGTTCATGAGGTTGGCTGATGTACACTTATCCAATAGAAGTTTGTGTTATGCTCCATATCCAGTGTCCTTTATGTGGAATTTTGCATGTTTGACTAGTAATTTTGTGAGTGTAATTGATCTACAGCTTGGGCTTAATTTCCACATGGTATCATAGCCTTGGTAGTTCGATTATTCTCCTTCCAAGTTGTTTTTGCAGGTTCGACATCACTGACTGGGAGAGCATTCGGCTGGTTCAAGGGTGCAGTTGCTGAGATATGGATCAATCTCAAAGGATCATCTTAACTCCATTCAACTTCTTCGAATGGAAGGCTGAGATGGAGATTTTGTTGAGGAGTAAAGGCCTCTTAAGAGTAACCATGGCAACTAAGGTTGAGCCCAATGCAGCAACAAAGAAAATTAAATGGCACAACAGGAGGGATTAGGGCTATGGCCTCTTGTGTTTGAGCATTTCAAGAGACCTCATTTTCCATCTTGATGGATTGACATCACCAAATGAGGTTTGGGAGAAGCTTGAGACTATTTGGAAAGACAGGTGAAATGAGGGGACATCAACTCGAGAATGAGCTGATCTCATTGAGTCCCAGTATCTTCAAATCCTTGCAAGTCTATTTTTCCAATTTTAAGGCCCTTGTTCTGTAATTAAAACGGTGTGGAATCGAAAAGAATGATGAGGAACTAGTCTTGGCCATACTTTCGAAGCTTGGTCCTGACTACTCTGTGTTTGTTTCGACCTTCCATGCCACCAAATTGACAGCATGAGCCTGGAAGATGCCTAAGCTTGCTGACTTCATGGAATCCCTCACTCAGGAACAAGATAAATTGGTAATGATGGGCACCATCAAACCTTCCAAAGACCAAGCTTTGGTTGTTGGAGATTCGAAGGTGGATTCTAAAGGCAAGAAGTCCAATTCAAAGAAGCCACCAGAACAAAAGAGAGACAAGTCCAAGTCTCAAGAGGAATCCTCAGGCTCTAAGAAGAACTTCCAGAAGAAGAAGAATAAAGGTGAAATGAGCAAGTGCACATACTGCAGTAAGGGCTATCATCCTGAGAGCTCTTGTATGAAGAAGCAAATTGACATGTTGACTCAACTCCTGGAGAAGAACAACATCTCCCTTCCTGAATGCGCAAAGAAGAGGGAAGGAGGATCAAATTCAGATGACAAGGAGAGAGTTCATGCCTTGGTTGCCAACACTTCAAGATCATCTACCTTCATCATTGATTCTAGAGCTTCAAGGCACATGGTTTCGACAAGGGAGACATTCTCCTCTCTTGATGATTCGAAAGGTCCAAAAATTGTTTTGGTAGATGACTCTGTGACTGATAGTAAGGGGAAGGGTAGGATTAATCTTGACCATGGTTCTTTCAATGATGTTTTGTATGTCCCAGGTCTTGCTGCTAGCCTCTTGTTAGTGTATCAGATGACCCACATTGGGTAACCTAAGAAGGTTGTCTTCTCTCCCAATGATGTTGAAATCTCAAAGATTTCGAATGGTAGAGTCACAGCTAAAGGTGTTGTGGATCACAGTTCGAAAGTGTACAAGTTTTCCCATTTCCTACCCTTCTCTATCCCCTCTGCTCTTCTCACTCATGCTAAAGAAGCAAGCAAGCTTTGGCATGAGAGATTTGGCCATCTAAATTACAAGTATCTTTCAGATTTAAGTGACAAAGACATGGTCAAAGGGTTACCAAAGATCAAGGGTTCCTAATCAGCCTCCTCTGGATTGTTGTCCCAAGTCAAATACGTTATATCATTCTTGGCCACATCACAATAATGGGACAACAACGTCAAGTTGTTGTGCACATAAACCAAGCTTTCTGCTCGATCTACATTCAAATTGTTTCTCTTCACATTTTAGATGAAGTTGTAGGTTCACCAACACCTCTTTGTAGAAGAAGTGTTAACAACCTATGAAAGCACTTTCACCGCCAATTTATGTCAATATGTGGTGGAGGAGCAATACATGTTCCGCCATTTCAATAGGATTCAACCTATCTCAATCTTTGGTCGCATGTAGGTTACCAAAGACTCCACCTTCGCAGATGTATTTGCTCAATTCACTTAGTACTTGAGCACAGTCCTATGCTCGATCTACATTCAAACCATTTCTCTTCACATTGTCGATGAAGTTGTAGGTGCTCCAACACCTCTCTACACAAGAAATGATAACAACCTATGAAAGCACTTGTTATCACAGATATATTATAGTTGGGCTACCATGATGAACCATGCAGATTGATCTCTTTATTTTTTTGAGCCAGACATTCAGATGGGGTTATAGCATGGGCCAGTTTTATAGCGTGAGCCATTTAGAGCCTTTGTTTCGCACCAGATACAAAATATTTCCTTGCAAGGACTAAGATCTCCTTGTCCATTGATCTCTTTATTTTTTTAGCCAGACATTCAGATGGGGTTATAGCATGGGCCAGTTTTATAGCGTGAGCCATTTAGAGCCTTTGTTTCGCACCAGATACAAAATATTTCCTTGCAAGGACTAAGATCTCCTTGTCCATTGATCTCTTTATTTTTTTGAGCCAGACATCCAAATGGGGTTATAGCATGGGCCAGTTTTATAGCGTGAGCCATTTAGAGCCTTTGTTTCGCACCAAATACAAAATATTTCCTTGCAAGGACTAAGATCTCCTTGTCCTTTGAGATGACTTCAGTGGTGACCTAGTTTATTCGAGCAGAGCAACAGATATGGTACATAGTTCATAGATGGGCCCATCAGGTAGAGGCATGTATATGGTGAGATCAGGTATATGGCCCCAATGTAGGATTTTTGCTCTATGATGTATACTAACACCTTGGGCTTGTTATGCTATGATGATTATGTTGACCTATGCTTATATTACATGTTATACTAATGCTTAAAATTGTGTTGAGAATGATTAAAGAATATGATGTTGAAGACTGTTGCTTATGCCATGTTATGTCGGTTCCATGTATCACTTGTCCCCATCCATCTAGCTCATCCATAATTGATTTTTTCCATGACCTATGTTTGATTGACCCTGTGAGATATTGAAGATCATTTTCCCCATTTTGACCCCTATGCATGATAGAATCCATGTTTTTCTGTGTCTCTGGCTATGAAGTATGTGGCTTGGTTAGTGTGGCCAAGTTCACCGGATGGTTTTCCTTTAGTCCTCGAACCAAGTGCTCCAAACAACAATGTTTTTAAACCCTATGGCAAGTAAAGTGTAAAAGTCGGGCAATTGCCAAGAGATGAGCACTCATCCTTTGTATGGTGTGAGGTTGTTTTCCCTCAAAGGGCAACAAGGTGGTCACTCCATCGCACCTATGGACAGTGGTGGGCAATGGAGGTCATATCGAGTCATTATCTGAGGCCCGCAAGGCTATTCAGGGCGCCTGCTATTGAAGGATGGCAAGTTAATTAAATGTCAATGAGTTAAATGTTGTTTGAAATGTCAATGGTCAAAGGATGAGCACTCATTCATTGTATAATGTACGGCTCATTTGCCCTACAAGGCAACAGGGTGAAGCTGACCTGTCAGGGTTGTTATCACAGATCTTGTAGTTTCCCCAATAGATAGATCCTATACATGATGGCAGAGGGGATAGGAAACCAAAGCTATGACCTACGAAAACCCTAACCCCCAAAAGATGGATGGTTGTTGTTATCACATATATAGTAGTCGGGCTACCATATTCTATTTTTCAAATTTCAGTACACTTTTCAACCAGTTCCCTTACATATGAGATGTTGAGATGAGCATCTATGATGGATCATCATTTGATGATGGACTATAGTACTCTCCCATGCCATGACTGAGTCTTAGGAAACTCAGATTCGAGGACTGATGTAGTCATTTAGCCATTTGCATAACGGTCAGTAGTGCCCAGAGTTGCATCAATAGTTTTCATTGAATAGATGTTGGTTCAGATTGATGGTTTACATGTACATGACTTAGCGGATATTATCGTGTGTTATGGTTATAATTGCTTTTATATTCATTCTTGTGACATGTATGAGCATCTAGTGTCATGATGGCCATGGCGTTCATATAAATATGTGGACTTGGATGTATTGATATTATGTATGTATGTCCCTACTTAGAGCTGGAAGTTCTTGACCCATACTCATTGGTTTTACCCTCCTTAGGGAGAATAGAGGTGATCATTCCCACCATACTTTGGCTTGCTAGTGTTGGTTTCATTGTTCACTATCTCCACCCATCCATTGCCTTCTAGTTATGTTTTCAACCTGACCTACTACTTGACTTGTAGCATGGAGGACCTTTCCCCACTACAGCCTCTGTGTTGGACAAGCTTCCCTATTTATTTGTGTCTCGGCTCCGAGTTGCCTAGGTTGTGTTGGCTAAGCCTGAAGCAAATAGCGCTGGCATCAATACAATGTATTTGGAAATGAAATGAATATCTTATGAAAAAAGCCCATTCATGAAAAGTAGTGTTTTTAAACATACATGAATGCAAGGCAAGCCTAATGAAATTGGTTGTGAAGTATATTGAAATGAATACATTAAAACATTCATGATAAGTAGTGTTTTTAAACATACATTAATGCATGAAGGCTCAATAATAAAAATCCGTGTAATAAATGCATGGACCAAGGCTATGGAAATTCGAAGGCCCAAAAAGCAATGGCTCTTAAAAAATTTATATCTAAAGATTGATGGCCTCACTTGTATTTGATTTGGATTGTGAGCATTTGTCAAGGTGAATAAGCACCTCTGAACGTAACTTATTCATTTGTGAGACATTGCTATCCCTTGTGTTGTTGCTTGTCCTGCATATGCAAGAGTGAGTATCCCCTTTCCATATCCAAAGTGTCTTAGTGTCAAGTTGGTAGTCATCCTTTATCCTAATCATTTGATTTTTAGCCTTCACCCTTCACTAGCAAATTGATTACAACTATGAAGTGAGTATGGTCTTGAAAGTCTAGTTTGAGTTATAATTAATTAATGAGACTCTATATTTGGTTGATAGATCGCCAGCGAGATGATTGCTACTTGTTATAATTGTTATTTGAATGATTTGTAAAGCATGTCTTAACCTTTGAACACTTGCAGCAGATGGGTGTTAGCCTGGGTTATATTATTGATTACTTGATCATTTACAGATTATTATTTTATCTGTTTGGGCATATTGGATATTATTCTTGATCATGCAGAGATTTGTAGGGTGTATGAGTATGCACCTTAGATTTTGGACTCCCTGAGTCCAATGAGACAACTTGTTTTCAGTTCGGGGCAGTTACGGTGATGATTTGTCTTAGTGTACCATTCCGGTGCAGTTTTGCCATGCTGAATGGCTTGTCAGAGCAAAGAGATGATTTGATTGGTTCACATAGGGCGTTGTATGAGGAGGGGGTGGTCTAGCCACTTGTTTTTACTATATTACCCCCCTCCCAGAGAGCTTGGTGGGCTTAGTTTGACAACGTTGGCACTCTAGGAGACAGTTTGGGCCATATTACGTTTCTCGAGGTAGATTAAAAATAATAAAAATGGTTGCTGAAAAACTCGATTTGGGCTACTGAGGCAAGGAAATGGCATGGGATGAGTTTTGATGATGAGTGTGATGTCTTCCACTCCTCCAGCAGTTTTAGCACTTGGATGGACCCACATCCATCTCCCCAACATATTTTATCATTTTCTAGAGCTTTTGGAGGCTCACGATTTCCTCAGAGAGGCACTATATTGCACTTAAAAAAATCATATTATTTTTATTGTGCCATGGGGACACACTAGGGGAGTTTGTTAACACCCCCTGGACCCACCATGAGCTTTATTTATTTTTAATTAAGTGGGATCCCCTCTCCTAGGGTGATTTGGTCCATTAATATATTATATTATTGTATTTATCCATGTACTTTATGTTGAGCTCATCTCAACCGTTGATTAGAACATTTTGATCTTTTAATCTTAGCCACTCATTTGAAAAGTGGTTAGGATTTTGGTTCTCTCATTCTTATTTAAAGGAGGGGGCTTCTCATTGCAAAGGGGTCTTTGGCTCTTGGATCTGGATAATAGAAAAATATTTTTGTGGAAATTCTTGGATCTCCTTTGCATTTGGTGTTCTTAGATGGTGATTGGAAAGTCTACTGCTTCCTAGCATTTGGGTATTTGTGGTGAGATCTATATTTTTGTGAAAACATTTTCTTGTCTACAAGAGGGCGACTTCAACTTGGGCGTTTTTGTAGGGGTTCCTCAACTCGCTTGGCTTGTCTTCGCTTGTATTAGGGGGTTTTTATTAGTATCATTGCGATCTATGATTTCATTTTGCTATTTTTCTGTAGCGTTTGTTCTTTTCTCATGACGCATCAAATCTGATATGGTTGACATTTGTTGTGCAGGAGAGAGGGCGCGTTGGCTTCCTTGGGAAAATCGTTTCACATAGAGGCTTCCTTCAAATCTTCTCAAATTGATCAGGATAACATAGATAATCATCATCAAGGCATTTACAAGGTTTTCCAGGTAAGATCTACAAGTTAGTTCTTCTTTTCTAGATCTCAATCCATTGGCACCTTCATTTTCATGTTAAAACCCTAAATATAAAAAATCAAAAAATATTATGGATCAAACCACTTGATCTCTCGGCAAACCATTTCTGGGTTTTGTAGATTGGGTCAAACCCTAGGTGGGTCTCCAAAAATGTTTTGCTAAAGTGACTCCATTTGGCTCAAATCCCAAGGCATTGTTCTCCAAACCCTAGCGCTACCCTTCATGTTGCCTCCTCTTGTGATTTGATCTTTTCCTTGTGGCTCGAGTGCTTTGATACTGTAATACCTTCTTTCGAGTCTACCCCTTGGTACTAGGGAGCCCCAATCTTGTTCTTACCCTCCCTGCATTGGTCACGTTTCTCAAGGCAATGGATATTGTCATCTTTTGCTAGTACCTTAATCTCGGATCTAGTAATAAGCATATAGGTCACTTGTATTTTGAACTTGGATCAAATTTCATATCTCATAAACCCTTGATCCAAGCCCTAATTCACCTTGTGACTTCATCCATAGATCTAGGGTTTACTCCACCTTACACCTTACGTACTTCAACTCCATTTGGTTTGATCTGGTGTTTTGGTTTGATCTCTCCTGTCGGGAGTAGATGTGGGTCTCCTCCATTGTTGTCTTGGGCTAAGACAACATCAAGTGAAGATTGCCTCGATTGGCATGAAAACCATCCATTTGGGAGTCGAGGCTATCTTGGTTCCACCTCTTTAGTTGCTTATCCCTCTACCGTCCATCCTAGATCCACCTCATAGAGGCAACTACAAGTTTGGTGACAACAGTTGTCACGTCGGTTGGGGATTCCTTCGCTTTATGCCACTAGAGAAGCCCAAGTGACAAAGGGGGAGACCCAGATCAAACCTGAAAGGAAAGGCCCAAGACAAATCACCAGATCAGACTCCTGTCGACAAATTCCTAAGGTGAATGTCTGAAACCCTAAGATTTAAGAATGAGCCACAAATTAAGGATGCCTGAGTGGGGTGGTTATTCTAGACTGGAAATGTCACTCAAGTGATTAAATCAAATGGCTTGCAAAGATTGAAGTCAGATCTAGGATTTTAGTGTGCTGATTCAAATGATCAAACTTGGACCCTGAGGGGGTTTAAGCAGATACTTGAGAAATCCCCAGGACGAAGCTGATATTGGTAATTATGGCTTCCTGCATATTAGCTAGGATGAAAGATTCAACAATGAAAAATACCCAGATAAACCGAACGAAAACAGAGGGAAAATGGCTGACTTGCTGAAGGAAGGGCGTTTTCTCCCAAACAGAGATCAGTGCCTGGAGGGGGGCAGAGGAGTCCAAGCTTGACGTTTTTGAGGGAGTGGGTTTTTCAATATATCGTACAAAACCATGATCGCCAAATTTGCAGATTCCCAATGCAAACTGGTCCGATGATTTTTCCTAATGCTAAATGAGGGTTTTTCAGTGAAAATTATTGATGGGCAATGCATGAAAATCAAAAGATGGAGAACTTGCCTAAGAAACATACCTGAATCATTGTTTATGGCCTCCTGGAAGATGAAGAATGCCTTTCTTGAGATCAAATAAGATTTTTGAGCAAGCTTTTGATGAAGTGTTGCTTTAGCCAGTGTCCCTAGCGCCCCTATTTGCCTACCACACCAAGGAAAATCAATAAGTATGGTAATTAAATGGGAAATGCAAGCTAAAAGAAGTACAAGACGAAGGAATCATGAATAAGTTCAACTCCATGATAACCAATGCCGAGATCAAGCAACAGGGTAAGTCCCCCCACCAATGCACCTCTCTCATAATCACCTCCTTCAACCTGCAAGTTAAACAGGTACAAGAAAAGATACAAAAACTATGCCGGATTTATCTTAGTGTAGAAGAAAAGCAGTGCCATTCATCAACTCATTCATTCATCAAACAAGTAGACAAGTGTGTAATCCCAGACAAAAATTTCTTTATTTCAATTCCGATGCTAGAGCTCATCAATTACAATGGGGGGGTCGCCTCCCTTAAATAGTTTGAGAGAGACATAAACCCTAACTCACTTTATCATCCAACGGTTGAGATTAAAACATCATCAATGGTGGAGATCATCAATACATCAATCAATACATGAATCAAGTGATTAAGTCAAAGAGGGGGCGTACTTTACTCATGGACGCCTCTCTAAAGTGAAATGTCACAACATAACTTAAGATATGACATGATACAACATAGGAGGGGGTCATTAGGGGCTTAATTCACCCTAGGCCCCTTTACAACTTCATAAAATAAGATATAACAATGGAATACATCAATAGCCAATTAGAGGGGGTGCCCCTCAGGGGGCTTTCCTCACTGGTTGAGCCATACTAAAATAATTAGAACATCTGCTGGCTGAAAACTACTGAAGGACTGTTCGGGATGCTAAGAAACACCATCTGCCAAAATTCCAAGCCATTTCCTTGAACTAGGAGGCCAAATCGATTTTTTCAATGATTTTCTAGTTCATTTTTTGCTGGTACAATCTCTGGAAACTGATAAATCCATCATAACTTTGTCCAGGGTGCAAACTAGGGCAAATTGACTGCTCTGGATGATCTGGAGACATAGAAGAACGGTATAAATGAATACTCATGCCCCCTAGAACACTGCTCTGCTCGAGGAGAACAGATCATACTGCTATATGGAATAAAATTTGATCATTTGGCCAATAATTAAGTGATAATAATCACTTTTCTGGAGAACCGGGGCCAAATTCTCAAAATTGAAACTGCAGTATTGGTCCTGGGCATGTCTGGAACAAATATAGACCATGTTGTATTTTTGAGTCACTGCCTTGGGAACTGTGATTGACTTGGTCAACTGGGTTAACCAGGTCAAAGTACCCAAAATCAAGGTGAGATACTATGCCAATACGATCCTGCAACCATCCAAGGTAAGAAATGATCCAATGATGTATATCAAAACCAAACTTGAGTCAGTTATTCATAATCATGGTGACCAACAATAATAATAATAATAGAATATACCTTTGCTTCTGAAAAATCTTAGAGTCCTCTAGAAATCCGCTTATTCATGCCATACTTACAAAGTGTAAAAGATGTGCTATAGATGGGTGAGGATGGAAAAACAAGGCTAAAGCAAGGGAAAATGACTCTTGACTGACTTTGACCCGGTGATCTATCCAAATGATAACCAATACACTCAACCAAGGTGACATATGCATGTTAGACGAACAATAGGGAATGGTGGTGTCTCACAGGTGGATGAGCTGATCTAAAAAGTGTCCATTCAACCTTGACAATCATGTCTACGACTCACATCCAAGCTAAGCACAAGCTCCGTGAGGATCTTTTCTAGGACCCTTGCCTTGAGTACACAAGAAACTGTAGTGAAGAGATCCTAGGGGGCACTTAGAATTAGCTGTCCCTTACTCCATCTCACATCAAAACCCTTAGGCTCTGTGAGGAATTAATCTTTATATTTCAACAATAGGCCAACATACTTTATATTTAGCATTTGTTTATCCACTGCTTTATTTGGGCCTTTCACAATTTCATTTCATAGCCTTTTTTATTTGTGTTTAAAGACAGTTTGCAATTTCATTTGCAGGCTTGCATTTCATCATATATATAGCATACAACTCATAATGCAAGTAATGATGGTAGACATACTGATTCAAGCTTTAGCTGACAACTTCTCCGGCAACTGGGGGGAGTATCCACAATCAGGGCCAAACATCGGGGGCAACCAACGAGAGAGGTCAAGGCTTCAAAACCCAACTCACCTATGCTCAGGAACCAACACCAGCGGGTTCTCCTAGCCCAGAAGGTTCAAGGCTTCGGCAAGTTCTGTTGCACAACTCAGAGCCAAGACACAAAACAACATGGGATCCAACATGCATAGGGGTCAGAATGGGGAAAGGATCTTCAATCTCACAAGTTTCCATCAGACAGAGTCATGGGATAAAAACAAAATGGATGAACTGAATGGACTGGCACAAATGACATGGAACCAACCTAGCACTAAGGTTTACACTTTGTTCAAGCATGGCATGGGCTACAGTCTTCATATTGAATTCTTCGATAAATCATAACACAGGTTAGAGCAATACATAACATATAAGCACAGGTCATCACAATCACCCTCACATGACAAGCATAGGTGTTTAAAATACATCACAGAGCAAAAACTAAACCAAGGAAATATACTTGATCTCACCATGTATACCTGTCTCTAACTAATAAGCCCCTCTGTGACTGTGTGTACCAACTCCTGATCTGCTGCTATGCTCTAATGAACTAGATCATCACCAAAATCATCTCAATCGACTCCTGAATCTCAGTCCTTGCAAGGAAAGTCCGATGAATAAGGCTCTGAAATGAAATGAAGCTGTAAAGATCCATGATGATACCCCATGTAAAAAGTAGCACGGAATAGAAAAAGAGACAAGTATGCATGCTGCATCATGGAAGCCTGGCTGCAAATGTATATGTGATAACAAGGGTCATGCCTTTGTCATTTTCTGGAAGCCCAAAAGGCTTTCCAGGGCACCTTCCTTTGGAGGTTGATTAGTGTTGCAAATTGTCAAATCTTCTTAAATGGAAAACTAGTTAGATCCTAAAGGAAACAAGCCCAAGTACTTTATCAATTTGTGAGACACCACCATCCCCTATTGTTATCTGTCATGTATATGTCATTATGGTTGTGTGTATTTGTCATCATTCGGAGAGATCACATGGTCAAAATCAACTAAAGGTCACCACCTTTTTACTTTAGCCTTGTTTTCCATCCTCACCCAGCACTAGCAAATTGCTTAAACTTTGTAAGTATGGCATATACAAGAGACTTCCAGAGGATTCAATGAGAGGATTCAATGATTACTCAAAGACACAGGTAAATCTTATTGATGGTTATTATTATTTATTATTGTCACCATGATTCTGAATGGCATAGTTTAAGTTGGGTTTTAATATACATCTTGGAGCAGTTCTTACCTTGGATGCATGTAGGTTTAGCTTAGTTCAGTATCTCACTTTCAGTTGGGGTATTTTGACCTGGTCAACCCAGTTGACCGAATCAAACACGGTTCCCAAGGCAATGACTAAAGAATTGACAGTGCTTATATTTGCTCCAGACATGCCCAAGACCAATACTACAGTTTCAGTTTTCAGAGTTTGGCCTCAAATTGCATGATTAGTGATTATTATCACTTTATTATTAGATAGATCATATTACAGATTACAATTATTATGGTTCTCCCAGGGCGCCACAGTGCTTTAGGCGCTATGAGTAGTCACTTGTACGATTCTATTATGTCGACAAATACTTTGGTACAGTCAGTTTTCCCCAGTTCTCGGCCTAAATAAATTTATTATGATTCTTATTATTTTCAGAGGATGTACCACCAAAAACTGAACTAGGAAATAACTAAAGAAATCAATTTGGCTTGTGTGGTAAAGGAAATGGCAAGGGAATTTCTCCAGATGACTTATTATGGCTCTTCAAACAGTTCTACACGAGTGTCAACCAGTTTTGTGTCCCAGATTATTTATTTGGCTCTCCCAGTGAGGACATCCCCCATGGGGTGCCCCTCACCTTGCTTTTGTGATGTATTACATAGATATATCTTATGTTATGATGTTGTATTGGGGCTTAGGGTGAATTGATCCCCTAAGATGACCCTCTTGATGTATTATCATGTTATATCTTATTGTTATGATGTGTTGACTTAGAGAGGCGTCCTTGGGCAAAAAGTGCGCCCCTCTTGATTTAGTCAAGTTGATCCACGTATGTAGAACAAGAAAAGTGATCTCCACGATTGATGATGTTATAATCTCAACCATCAAATGATAGTTAGTTGAAAAGTGGACACACTCTCGATCTAATTAAAAGAGGTGATCCCCCCATTGTAAACCATGAGCTTAGCGTTGGAGCTTTTGAATAAAGAGATTATTCTGCAATTCAATACTTGTGTCTCTATAGATGAATGAATGTGATGATGATGGAAATTGTTTCTCTCTTGCACTGGGTTATTTTGACATAGCTTTCTTGTATCTTCTAGATCCATTTCAATTTGCAGGCAAAGAAGGCGATTTGGAGAGGGGGCACATTGGTGAAGCTTAACCCTAACGTCTAGCTTCAAATTGGTTTTTTTAAGTAGGGAGTGATTACTTCTTTATGACTTTTTGCTTCTTGATTATTAGCTTCTACTTTGCAGATCCCAATTTGGTTGTCATTACTTATTGGTTTTCCCTTCGTGTGGCAAGTAGAGAGGACGCTGGGGTCATTGAGCAAAACATTTTCATCAATATCTTGCCCGTATTTCTCATTTGATCCATGAGGAAGCAATCATCGTCATCAAGGAAGGTATCTACAGATTCTAGGTGAGTTTCTCATCCTTTTTCTCTCTGTTTAATTTTCTTCAATTGCCCATCATCTATTTTTATAGAAAACTCCATTGTAGTAAGTAGGAAAAATCACCGGAGCATTTTACACCCAAAAATTCAAATTTCAATGATTTGGGTTTTGACGACTATTATCCAAAACCCAATCTCCCTCCTAGGCGTCACCCTTGGATTCCATCTACCCATGCAGAAGTGGCACTGATCGCCTAGGCAAATTGCCCTCTCATCATTGTCAGTGATTTTTTAAGTTTGTCTTTTGTTTTGGCGTTGCTTGGGTTTTAAACATTGTTATATTTCTCATTCGAGCATCGAATGCAGTGTGTTAGAAGCCCTAATTCATTATCAAACCCAACCTAGGGTATTCCTCTAAGTTTACATTTAATTTCCCCTAGGGTTTCAAGTTTGATCTTTTGAATTAACACACAAATTCTAGATTTGGTAATCAAATCGATAAGTCACAGAGTAAATTGACTTGAGTAGCATTTCAAACATTGGTAACCACCCTCTGCTCAGACAATCCTTAAATTGTGGCTTCATCCTTAGATCTAGGGTTTATAGCTTTCACCTTACGCTTTTAGTTTGATTTGGTGACTTAGCTTTAGGTCTTTCCTTCTAGGATAGGTCTAGGTCTCCCCCTTTGTCACTTGGGCTTTAGTGGCATAAAGTGAAGGATATCTCAACTAGCATGACAACCAATCCATCATCTAGGGGTTGGCGTATCCGTAGGTCGCGACTTTAGTTACCTTTCCCCTTTGCCATCGTAGATAGGATCACTCTACGAGGCAACTACAAGATTCATGATAACACCACCCTCACCACCAATTTATGTAGATATGCAGTCGAGGGGCAATAAACGTTGCACTATTTGATAGGGCTCAACGCATCTAGATCTTTGGTTGTATGCAAGTTACCAAAGACTCCATGTTCACTAATGTATTTGCTCAAACATTCACTCCGTACTTGAGCATACTCCTCCTCATCAGGGACCAACTTGTCTAATGCAAGCATATACCTATTCTGCACCTCTAGATCTATGTGGGGTTTTCTTCAAACTCCACCCCCATGTGTTAGTTGGGCCAACCAAGATGGAGAATAATATTTTGGTGTAAGGAGTAAGGACATATGCTAGGGCATGGAGTGGAGCATTTAGGTAGAAAAAACTTTCAATGCTTAATAAGTGGTTTTTCTTGATTGAAGGGTAAATTTTTATCAAGGGCATGACAAAGGAGTTCGATCAACTTCAACAATTAGGCATCAACACCACCAACATCAAGGTACATAGTGAGGTTGATGTGCTTGATTCAATTCCAATCCCTTACCCTCATACATGATAGAATCTAGTGGAAATGTTGCAATCCTGAAATCCTGAAAACTATTAAGTCTGCTGAATTTTGAATGGGATCTAAAATTCTACTTTTTACATATGAAATCCAATGAGGTTGGAACCACTCTCAAACATACTGAAACAATTAATGGTAATGTTAAAAATTTAAGCAAAAGGATAGAAAATGAAAGATAAGGAGAATGCCACTTTTACTTTAAGAATTTAACATTACCATATAATAAATCCCCTAAATGAACCCTAACCATGCCCAAAATTCCAAGTGAAACAAGGTCTAGGTTACAAAAACCCAAAAAAAGGAAAAAAACTTCTCAATCTCTCGGAGCACCGAGGGAGTGTTTTTTTCTACCATGGGAGTGCTTAGGGAATGATGGGGAAGCACTTCGGTAGCGAAGCCTCCTCATTTCTCCCTAAGCGCTCCCGAAAAAAACAGGGAACGTGAGGGAAGCACGCTTCCAAAAAACGCTCCCAAGAGGAAGCAATCAGGAATCATGCTACCGGGACCAATTCTTGATCGCTTCCTTTGGGAGCGAAGCAGGGGGAGCCATTTTCCTACAGCGTAGCTCTAAATACACCAAAACCTTGGACCAATACTAGCATGTTAAGCACATCATTTACTGCAGCACTTAAGGCAAGGAAACCAGGGATGACGTTTTGTAGATGTTGGATCAAATAAACAAGAAATACAATGCTCTCGCCATGATTATCTACGGCTTGGAAGCTAGAAGTGAAGAAGATCGGGAGGAATCTAGAGCAGAGGAAGCAATCCATTCTGAGAAGGCGGTAAATAACCTAGATAGTGCAATTGATGTGGATACAAACTCTCAAGACTTATTTCCAAGCACTCTCTACTTCGGTTTATTTGCTATCTTTTGTGTTGACTAGATGGTATGTCATTAGCCTTTATGGGTCTTTTCTCATGATAATGTTGGAGTACTTAGATTTCAATTTATACAACATCCTAGGCTCTTAGTTGAGGAAGTTAGTCTACTACTACACTGGGTAACACAAGACAAAGACATATTTTTTGAATGTTATATCGAGTGTTAGGTTCTTCTCCAAATAGCCTAACACTAAGCCACTGTGTACTTTCAAGTTTCTCTGTAAATATTAATAGATGAGCAGCCAAATTATGAAGATTAAAAATCTATCTTTATTCTTTTTTGGAAAATGTTGCTAATGCTAAAAAAAATGTATATGTGACAAGAAAATGTACAAACAAACGTGAGTCTACCTGAAGGCCAACTGACTAGTCTTTAGGTCAGACTATACTTCACCCACTTGCATCTTCACAAAAGAACGCTCTTTTGACTTTAAAATGAACTTCCAGCTCATCAAACAAACATTCTCTAAAAGAAGCAAAAAAAACACACTACCACTAAATACAGTGTCACAAAAAAAGCTTCCACGAAGCATACCAAATAACAACTCGAATTCAATTCCAAGGCCATTGGAAAAATCATCACCTAACAAAGCAACTTTTCAAATATCTTATGCAATAAAACATGTCACTGAGTGTTCCAAATGCAATTCCAACACTTTTGAGCGCTATTGCATCTTTAAAAGAAGTGGCAAATGGTCTCAACCTAAGTCACTGGACACATCCAAAACTCCCCTCGCGTCTCGCGGGGTCGTGTTGGACACGAACACAATGTCAACACGTGTTGACATCGTGTCCCAGCTTACCTATGATTGAGCGAGGATGACGTTCCTTAGCAACGGTGTTCCTTTCCCTTCATGTCAACATTATACTCTTGTTCACCTTCATCCTTCCATAAGGCAATACTATTGAACACGAGAAATTTGGATATTAAGGATTACACGTTAGATTTAATATGACATTTATTTAGTAAACTTACCATGCTTGCTCAAAGAAATTTGTTAATGAGTTCCCTCTATCCCTTAGAGAGTATTAATCAAACATGCTAGGAGGAGCATGATGAGTCGATAGCCTTTATCTCAACCCTTTCCTTTCTAATGTCATCATATTCCATTTCTTTCATACACCATGGTGGCATTTCTCCCATTAAATGTTGTTGCCTCAAGCTACAGATTCATTATTCACCAATAGAATGGCCTATAGTTTTCATAAAAAATTGCAAAAGACAACAAAGAATCCAAAGGAGATGACCTCTATGTGTTCATTTAATGTGCTCATTCTCTATCTTTCTTGAGCTATCATCTCTGTGTCTCATTGTGATTTGTGAATGACAGAATGTGTAATGTGTATTGATCCGAATTAGTAATTTCTATTGAATATTTGTAAATGTTCAAGTTTCTAAAAAAAATTGGATCTTTATGTCTATATTTTTAATATATATATATATATATATATAACGTGTCCTCCGTGTCCTGATTCCAGAGATCACCGTGTCAGTGTTGGACACTCGTATTTTCGTGTCCTGTGCCCTCGTGTTAGGTAACTTAGGTCTCAAACTGTCCACAATGAGCATAAGAATCATCTGTATGTCTCGTCCATGACAAACACTCCATGGAGGGCAACCCCTAATAGACCAATAGCCAAGCGAGGGCTCGCAACCTGAAGGACCACATTGTTTAGAGGCGACTCAATCACCTTGCTTCTGACTCTGAGCAACTCCAATGTTTGTTCATCTTTTGCTAGAAGAAATGTGATATTCTAAGGAACTAATTCAACCTTTTGTGCTTATAAATCCAAATGAACTTACAATATCACCATAACCAATCTCACCAAGTGGACCCACGATTGAGAATATCGAGCTTATAGAGTTCATTAAGTAGGATCAACTGCTAAATTCCCTGAATAGCTCGCTAGTCCAAGCAAATCCGACCAAATTCATGTGAGGGACTAGATTAAGTGTGCCACGATCAGGGGCCCTCATCCCATAGGACTCTCCCACAAAAATACCTTTCTTAGCTAATCTGATCCACATGAGATGTGGTGGAATGTTGGCCTTTCTAAAACCAGATGGACCAGCAAGTAAGATCTTAGAATAGTTTCTACGAATTTTAAATCCATTCTGCTCCTAATGCCATTCCAATGCCAAGAGAGCGTAGGGGCTACTTCTTTTCACGATTGTCAGATTCTTTATAGCACGAGTGAACCACCAATCCTGAAATCTTCAGGTGCAATTTTGGTGTCACTAATTAAAAATGAGCACCTGCTCCTGTGTTTATGTTTTCCATTAAAAAAATTTATGAGCAACAGTTTCCATGATTCATCACCAAAAAGGAATAGCACTATCCATTTAGCTGACATAACAGCCCCCTAAAAGAATAGCACTATCCATTTAGCTGACAAAACAGCCCCCTGTTCACTCCCTGGGGTGCCTTTTGATGTCAATGCTTCTCATTCGTCCATGTAAAAGTGGTGTTTGCAAAGCTTCACTGCAAAATACTTAGTTGGATGTTTAGAGATCTTCTAAAGTTCTACTTGCTGGCAACCTCATTGTGCTCAGCAAAATCTTATAGACGTTTCAAGTTTAGTACTTTCTATTTGGTTCCCTTTAGCTGCTCATTTTGGTCTCTTGGAAAGGTTGTTAAGAAACATTTTATGTTCCAAATTTGGGGTTTCCTAAGAAATCTCATCTTTGTACAAGAGAGGCGAGGTGCTCCTGTAAACAGGGTGGAAGAGATGTACCAGGTAAAGTTGCTGATAAAATAAACTGGAATGCCTACGTTGGAAGACACCATGGAAGAGATGTATCATTTAACCTCCATACTGCTGATAAACTAAAATGGAAAAAAAGAAGCCAGTTTTATGTCAAAGAAAAGTTGAAAAAGAAAAAGAAAAACATAGATGTAAACAAAAAACTATCATGTTTATTTGATCACTGTCAGCCAGGCATAAATAGACATTTATGGATCCATGCTAGTCATAAACTCAATAGTGGGATACACTAAACTGCAAAATTCACAGACAGCATTATCTAATATGTGCTTGATCAAATTCGTATGAATAATTCTATAAACATACATACCTGAGATAGCATTATATAGTATGCGCTCGATCAATTTGGTAAGAATAATTCTATAAACGTACCTGGAATTATTTATTCTGGGCGCGGCCCTTGGAGGAGGTGAAGACCGAAACGCTTGACCTCCAACACGCCCTCCACTCCTGGTGGCCATGGCATCTCCAGCTGAACCCATTACTAACACGCCTGCTGCAAACGCAACTACTGCCATCTTGGCCAAACTCTCGCCATTCCATTTCTTAATCTCCTTATCCTTCTTGCTGCCCATCAAACCAATTAATACCTTAGCATCTCTGAAAACCCAAAACAGCATATCAGCAAAAACTACAGGAATGAAGTAGAAAGGGCAGATGGATTCAATAACACCTTGTGGACGTTTGATCTTCTTGATCAGAGACAGAAGCACGTATTCTACCGTCGAATGCGGATCCGGGCAAGAGTCTCGGCCTGTGGCTTCGACCGAACCAGTCCAATTTCCACCTGGAGCCCATTACAAAACCATTTGCCATCCCAGGAGATGCAGTTATCAAACTGTTTGCCATTGTAATGACAATTACAGAATATTGGTTTTGGGTGTAATGAATGAATGAATTATGAAATACTGGATATTTCGTTCGTACCTTATCTGAATGTACTTATAAGATTTCTGATTTTGCTCGTCTGATCCTTCCGTCCTGTGCTTGCTTCGATGAGCTAGAAGATGCCACGTGGTGCGGATTTAATGGTGAATGAAGCTTCAGGAAATCCTGATATTTTTTAAACTTCGGATTTGTTATTATTATATGTATAACTATGGCGTGAGGTGAAAAGCAAAGCCACGCATTGATGTGATGCAACAATTGTAGATATGTTTTATTAATGGTGTTTTGTATATTAAGGTTTTTTTGTTAAGAGGATTGTTGCTATTTTTAATGAGGTTCAAATTATTGATTATACGTGTGTTTCTTGCAAAGTGGGTACATCCATGCATGTGAGTTGTTTAATGTGGTTGGAGTGGGATGTTTAATGTGGTTAGGAATTATATATATATAGTGTTTAATTTTTTTAAATAAATTTTGATAATGAGAATGGTATAATTTTAAAGCTTATATAATATTTTTCTATTCATCGGGACCTTTTCAATTTGTTAAGGTTAAAAATGATTTTAGATTTAATTTTAAGAAAATGTAATTTAAAATTTAATGTAATAAGAGATAGGCTTTAATGCGTTTGGATTTTGTCATTTTAATTAATAATGTTTGTCTTATGGATTTTGATGTTTGTGATTTGCTAACTACTTTCCATCCCAAGGGCTTAGTAAGCCCTTTATGATTACCACAAGCCTACATTTGGTGCTAATGCTAGATTATTGTATATGGATTTAGTAATAATTTTCCATGATACTATAGCTACCAATAATTGTTAGCTTGGAAAGTGGGGAACATGTTACAGGCTATGGTTTGTTGTGATTCAATCCAGGGATGCGGGAATAAGGTAATACTCAATGTTGAGCTAATTAAGTACCTAAATGATAAAGAAGTGGTCAAGATTTTGGATGCAATAATCATAGTAAGGAATCACAAGTCACTTCAAGACTGGAAAACTGTAGAGAGCCTGAGGATTCCAAGTAGATGGGTAGAGGAGTGGAAATCTTGGATTGTGGAAATGAAAAGGGGGTTTATTTATATTTCTAAAGAGTCTGATAGTTTGGTTTGGACTAGTAACAGAGAGGGGGGAAATTACTTGGTAAAGCAAACATATTCTTTGTTTTGGGAAAATATGGACCATCAAAGAAGCTGGAGGTGGAAAGAGGTTCGGAAATCAAAGGCGCCCAGAAAAAGAAATATATTCATGTGGTTGATTTTAAAGAAAAAGGTCCCAACATGGGATATGTTGAGGAAAATAAATATATCGAGACCTAGTATTTGCAGCTTATGCATGCAGGAGGAAGAAAATATTGGCAATCTTTTCATTTACTGTCAGATTACAAAAGTAGGTTAGGAAGCACTAAGAGTGGGTTTACATTTGGAAAAGATATGGACAAAAGATTCGGTTGAAAAGAACTTGAAGTTGTGGTATTAGAAGGAGTTAAGATGCATTAAATGTGTTCCTTTTCTTACTTTGCGGGGTTTGTGGCAAGCTTGGAATGAGAAGATTTTTGAAGATATGTACATTCTTGTTTTTGTGGTGACAATTTTAGCTATGCACAACTCCTTTATAGAAAAAGAATCGAGAAAAAAAGGAGAGAATTCCTAAACTTTTACTATAGGATAAAGATAGTTACGGTTTCTTTGATGGGGCTTGTGTAGGGGGTATCTGTGCAGTGGGTGGTATCCTCACTGTTTCTTGAGGTTTTCAAATTTCGTTCAAAGCCAATAGTGGGAGGGGATGTCACGGCCACAAACGCGACACCTTTTCGTTGGGTCCGTTGTGACGTGCGGCACTGCCAGGAAGGCCGCTTGAGGGATTGCCCGCCCAAGCGCCTAGCCTGCAGACTACGCCTAAACCAAAAACCTGCGGAACATACTACTCATAAACATTCATCTCCTTACTTAGCTACTTTCATAACAATGCACATCCTACAGTACAAATAAAGCCAAGTACAACAAAGAGACAAATGTGTGTGTGGGCGGCCCGTCCTGAACTCGACGTGGCCTAATACCCAAGTATAACAATAATAAAGATAAGACTCATTACATAACGGAGGATGCCACAAACCGGTAACTCATCCGGGAGCTAGCCAAAACCGGCAACGCTCACATGATACAACTGAATCAAACATCAAGCTGCACACCGTCATGTCTGCACAAGCCTCATCACCAAGCTGCATACTGTCCATCTATGCAACCTGCTGTAGCTCGCCTCGTCGTCCAACACTCTGTAGGACTCCTCTGCCAAGCCACCATGCCAAGCTAAACCACTTGACCTGCCGAAGTCAACCTCATCGCTGCACTACGACTGCTGAGATGCGGAACACACCTGTCATCAAGGTCTCTGCTGCCACTGCCACTCCCAGAATGACTCCGCTAAGGCTGCCACCACTCTGCGGGTCTTCTCAAGTATCCTCGATGCGGCTAGCACCAATCTGACTTAGGCTGATTTCCAACCACCCAGAAGACTGTCATAAGTCTGTGCTGAACACCCCTCACTGGATGCACAACTGCAACGTACCACCTAGGCACACTGATTTGGAGCGGTTCCCCGAACACACCCCCGGACGCAAGTCTGATCGCCCATCAAAACATGCTGCAACACACCTTGCCGCACATCTCGTCAACACCTGCAAAAACGTAGCTTGCTGAGCTCTCCATCAGCACTTCCCGAAACGCACCTAGCTGAGTGCTCTGTTGGTCCCTGACCGAAACGCACCCTTCATGGGCACTCTGTCATCTCAACTGGGCCTTCCGTCAATACTTCTGAAAACGCACCTCAAGTGCCTTCTGTCAGCTCTTGCCGAAAACGCACTACCTGTGCTGCTGAGAACAGTTCACCTAACCGCCCTCAGAATCCATGACGTCTGCACAAACACCTTGCTCCGCTGTCAATGCAACCTTCCAAGTCCGTTTGCCATAAACCGTCAAATGAGAAAGCACTCTGAAAACGTGCCTCCTGAAAACCTCTGATGTTTCTGCCAAACACTTTGCCGAACTGTCATCTCCAGCCCTCAAAAGCCATTTGCCAAACCCACCAGTTGAAACGCACTTTAAAAGCGCTTCTTGCCGAACGCCTCCGTTAGCGCCAAAAACCACCGGACGCTCTCTTGCCGGACGCTAACGGGCGCTCTTCGTTTGCCGGGCGCTGAACCGAGCGCTCCTGTCTAGCGCTGAAAAACTTGCCTTGCCGGACGCTCCATTGCTGAGCGCTAACAGGCGCTCTTCTGAGTTGAGCACTCCCGAACGCTTCTGGACGCTCCTTAGCGCTCCAGAAGGGCGCTCCTGTCTGAGCGCTCCCACCGGACGCTCCTGCTTGAGCGCTCCTGGGCGCTCCAGACGGGCGCTCCTGAGCGCTCCCGACGGGCGCTCCTGCGGACGCTCCAGACGGGCGCTCCTGAGCGCTCCCGACGGGCGCTCCTGCGGACGCTCCTGAGCGCTCCCGACGGGCGCTCCGAACGGACGCTTTGGCGAGCGCTCCTGCTCCCAACGCGCGCTCCGTCGGAGACGCTTCTTTTTGGCCGCAGAGCGCCTCCCCTAAGGGAGCGCTTCCACAGCAACTCTTGCCTACCGTTTTGACAAACGCCTTGCCGTTTTTATAGCCTTTTGCCGTTTCTTCGTGTCACCCCGTGTCCACTTAGCGCACTTAGCTCCGTTTAGTGCGTTTGGCAAATGTGGGCGCCGTTTGACCGACGCCTCCACCCAACAACCCACCTAGTTGCCGAATGTGCACTTTTCAACCGCGAAGTCCCACACTTATCCGTTTTCTTGGTCAAGTGCCCACCTCCGCTTAGTCAAACGTGCTTTTCACCCAAGTGGTGAGGAACCGCACCACCGCAACTGACGGGGCCGTGACAGGGGAACCACAATAGGGCGGAAGGAGTGGGTTTTAGATCTCTCTTAAAACTAGCTTTGGAGGAAGATATTAAGGATTTGAATGTGTTTGGCGATTCATATTCTGGGTTGAGATATTAAAAGAGAGAAAACAGATATTGAATATCAATCTGCAAGGGCATGGAGTAAATTTGAAGGAGCTAGTTGGAGCTTTTAATTCGTTTCGTATATGTCACATTTTTAAAGAGCAAAATGAACATGCAGATTCTCTAGTCTCAGTCTACCAGCTGGAAAAATCATCTTCACCATTTCAAAAAATGTCATTACTAAAGAAAAATATCTATAGTGGATATCATTTGAAGAAATATAATTATGAGTTTTTTGGGTTTTCTATCTTTGGAATACCTAGAACATTTTTTTGAAAACTTTTAAAGTGAATAAATGTAAATATTTGAGAATATAATTCTCGATAAAAGTTCTGAATTTTTTTTCTAAGTTCAGTGGAAAGTTTGTAATAGTGTGAACAACGCCTTAAGAATGTGTTTTGGTTTTCAATACGAAAATAAAATAAGACTTTTTTCTTTGAAAAAAAAGCTACCAATAATGGAATCAAGATGGTTTTGCATAAGGGACCCCAAAATTTTATTACGATGATCTACCACAAGGTAATGATATTCTCTTTGATTAAATTTCCATTATATTATTATTATTATTATTATTTCTTCCGAGAAATAGGCAACTAGGGTGATGCTCATACTCATGTACATGGGGTCGATTCTCATCCGCTACCAATATACCCCCAAGTGCACCCACACTGTCTTTACATGGGTACACAGGCTATTTAAGGTTTGAACCTGCAAAGTCACAAGGAGTGCCTTAACAATGCACCCTATCACCAATTGGTCTACACCTTGGGGGATTTCTCGATTGAGTGCCTCCAAAGGCAATGATAAGGACTTGGCTTAAAGAAGTGTGGAAGCCACATAGTTAGCATTGCCTCAATGCCCAAACTCTCACTAAGGATTTTCATTTATTTTCCTTTTTGCCAAGGAATCAAATTGTGTTACCATTGTTGTCAATGAAGCTTTGGTCTTTAACAACACTGACATTGTGTTATTGCACTAGGTCAAAGGGTGGTTGGAATGGGTAGTGAGTGTCTCCCATGTAAAATTAGGAAGGGAGTCATTTAATAAAGGAAAACACTTAAAAAATACAATGCAAAAATGGATCTAACCTTGGGACACAAAAGAATAAGAATGTCCAATAGACAAAAAGGACATGAAAATCTACATATAAAACTGCTACAAGAGAGGTAAACGGTAAAAAAATCAACAATACTACCTTAGCTAATTTGACCCCTAGATCAACACATATTCACCCTACTAAGGACAAGCTAACGTAAGTTAAATTGTGATACAAGTACATGGAGGAAACCTAAAGAGGAGCGGGACAATGGCACTTGTTATTTTGCGGTTGGAGGAAGTAGAGATCGAACAACGATTCTTTCTCCAATGCGAGGCATATGATTACCACATCATAAAAGGCTTCGTATTTGACAGAATGAGTTGGGAAAAAGTAGTTCATTATAGATATTCGGGGGACATTATAGGAAAGGAATCAAGGATGATGAATTTCTATAGGATCACCCAACTGGAATAGTTAACACAACCCAAGGGGGTCACCCATATAAGAAACAAAAAAATTCAAGCAAGTCCTAAAACAAGAGTCTCATAGAGTTTATCTACTTCCTTAATGCATCATATTTGTGTTGTACTTGTCATAATTTTGTAAAGGTTTGGTTTCACAATGATGTAACTTTCTATGTGCTTTCTACCCCATTAACCAAGCAATGCCATGAAAATTAGATAAAGTTTTGATATGTTTTATTTTATTACATTTATTAAACAACACAACTATTGTCCTGTGTAGGAGTTCTTTCTCTTGGTAATGCAATCTAAGCCCTTCTTTGAGTGCGTCTTTTGTCGATGGGAGATTTTATTTTCCATGAGTTCCTACTCAAGTCAAAGACATTTTTTTACTCTAAAACCCCAAAAAAGGGTTTTTTTAAGGGTCGGTTTGTCAAAAGACTTGAAAGAATTTTTCCTCATCCAAGTGGGTACAAATGGTCAAGTAACCTATGAGATACCTTAATATGCCTAACATCCGATTTAAATGTCAAATTTGACACCACAAAATATAGGACTAATAACTTATGACACAATGATCAAAACCCTCAACTACTTCTAGTACTTAAGCTACACAAGCCATTGTGCATTCAATGCCTCAAGCTAACAATAACTAAATTAATGTTAGAAAAGTCTAGGTTGTCCATAACAGTACTTATAACAACGTGTTTGTGGCCCCAAAGTTGCATTATTGTAAGCCTACTATGACTAGTATGTTGGCACACAAGAAGCCCACAACCTCACCTATTGGGAAATTTGTGGTGTACCCTTCCCAACTTCCTCCTCTCGAGGAGGTAGGAGGGTTTGCTCTCCACCTTTGTGTCGAAACCCCAAGCCCCATAAAAATTCCAAACTATGTACCTTAAAGGATTAGTTCCATGCTTTTGTGTTAAAGGCCCAATGACTTAGAATTCATCTGAATGAGTCCTAGCTAATGTGGGCGAGAATGCTAATTAGGATAATATGAACTTTATTGATATCAATTTCTAATGAAGGCAGCATCATGGATAATTAGGGGCTTTAACAACTTATGCAAAAGCACTGTGGTATTTAGTATAAGGACTTTCTAAACTATTTTGGAATTAACGATAATGCTTTTTTTAACAAATGGTAATGATTTCATAGTTGATCACAAAAGAACATACAAATTGTTTTAGTAGAACCACTACACTTTTAAATTGTTTAAATAAAGCTAACACAATTTTAAGAGAGATGGAATTGTGTGATCAAATTCTTTCAAAGAAATTATTTTTCAAAATTGCATACTTATTTTCAAAATTGTCGAAAAACAAAATGTAGAATAACAAAAATTTTGATAATAAAAAAACTATAACTTTTGCATTTTTCACATGATAAATATCTATATAGATCCATCTTAAACCTAGATCTATTAAGCATAGAGAGGGATCCAAATTTCACGAGGTGTAATTTTTTCTTAATGTGTAAAATTTAATGTTACAAAAAACAATTAGACCTCATTTCTTTTTTGTTTTATGAGCTTGCATGGTTTTTTTAATTACTTTTTATTTTTGATGAATTATGAGCCGACATTATTTTTTTAAATTTTTTATTTTTTATTTTTTATTTTTGGGAACGTTGTGTTACATAACACAACGTGACAACATCTCCCTCGTATTAGACTGAGAGTACCTCACGTCTCTTGGTGCAATAATATTGATAATAGTGAAGTTTAAAAACCAATACTTTAACAAAACAAACAAATAATAAACAACAACCATAATAATACAACATTTTTTATTTGTTTGTTAGAAATGCCCATCACTTGGGGCGAGTGCATTTCAACCATTGGCTAAGAAACCACAGCCCAAAGGCATCTAAGCTGTCAAAATCACTCATGGATCACACTTGGCCTAGGCCACACCAACCCTTATCATGGCTATATTTTTTGGGTCTCCTCCCAACTAAGTCATTGTAAAGGTATTAAACTCAAGTCGCCTAGCAAATAAAACCCACATCTTAACTGAATGAGCTAACAAAAATTAATAATATTAATACAACAATTATTTAATATTTATATTTTTACTTTTTTTTTAAAATAATAATAATAATAATACAACCATTATTTATATTTATATTTTTAATTTTTATATGATAAATACACTTTTAAAATTCCAAAGATCATAAACCATTTCAAAACATTAAAAAAAAAACAAAATGTAAATTTTGTAAAAACAAATAAATGACATGTAAGAGATTTTATAATTTTTGCATGATAGATCTAACTTTTAAAAGAAAGATTTAAGTGGTAGATAATTGTTATTAGTCCGTGCCCTCGGGTGGCAGGGACTCTATGAATTGGGTTGTCGTCAATTTAATTAGAAGACCCACATCTCAAAACATTATAACCTAACTTGTATTATATTTATGCCAGTACACTTTATCTTTCACCAATCAAGATCATGTACCTGTTGTTTCATGCAATCAAAAAATTTGATGCCTTATTTGGCCTCATATCGTGGCAAGGGGATGTTTTTTTTCGTTAGAAACTTATGTTAGTCACATATTACAATCTGTTTATAACATTTTTCTAACTAATGCTACAATATGCTTATAGCATTAGTTTAGAACATTAAATGTTTAATGTTATGTTCACTCATGAGCCTAAAATGGCAGCCACTGCCCACCACTCTAATCTTCTACCCACCGCCCTAATATTCTACCCACCGCCCTACTCTTCCATTAACTGCAGCAACAAAACACTCAAGAATGCTTTGATAGAGGCCAAGTGGTGTGCCTTGCAGTGCCTTTGAGAGATGCCAAGTGGTGTGCTTTATTGCATACACTTTAGCCCTTTATTAGATAGAATGATAGAGGAAATCAAGTTTTTAGGAGGAGGCATACTGGTGGCAGATTAGGAGCAGGCATGCTAGAGCAGATTGATTGCAAGAAGTTCTTTAAGTTATCTATTATCTATTTACTTTATAGCATAAAATTACAATCATTTATTTACTGTATAGCATAAAATTACAATTAGTATAGCACTAGGTAGACTATGTATTTAACTTACCAGTGAATTTTGGGGGTGGAAGACAATCCCCCTTAAAGGTCAAAAGTGTAGTAGTGAATTGCTTATTGTGGTAACTTTTGTGTGCAATTCCTAAAGTGTGAGATCATTGAAATTGGAAAAAATATGGTAAAGGAAAATACAAGTGCTTGGAAATAATGAGCAATTCTTCTTATATCAATTTTAATTCCTTTAAACTTGGTGAAATTTAAACAAATAAAAAATAACAAAGCAATTAATTGTTGAGGGAAAAAATAGCATGCAAACTAGCACCTTCCAAGCAAGGGAAAATCCCCCCCCAAAATCCCTTTTGTACATCCACAATTCAAAACTACACAACTATTGAAAATAGGGGCACACAACTGCACTTAAACAATTTAAGCATATGTGCAGTTTTCCATGGAGAGGAAAATATGCACAATTTTGAAAGAGAGGACTCCCAGTCTTGGGCTTGAGCAAAATGAAAATCTACACTATGCTACTGACTAACAACAAGTGGTAGAAAACAAATATATTGTGCAAAATCCAACATAGGATAAGATTCAAGCTCTCATCCCCCGTATGATCACCATTCTATTGTGGGTGATATGGTGCCCAAAGTTCCCAAATAACAGTCAATAGTGTGTCATATCCATTGAGGCAAGCAATAATAAAGTGTATGGGTGAGCTAATTCAATCATCACTATCAGCAAGCATCTAATGAAAGAAGACCCAAAGAACAAATAAGAGGCAAAATTTATGGGAAGCCCCTTGTATAGTTGGTCTTGAAGTGGAACAGGAAGAGGATAATGCAAGTGGGGAATCAACCTACTATGGGAAAATCAAGAAGACAATTATATTATTTTTAGGAATATTGATAGTATTCCAAACTATTAGTCCGCAATCGAATGGAAAACATGCAAACAATTTGAAAAAAATAATGACGGGGAAGAGGATGAAAGATTTATACTCCATCACCACTAGAAAACTAGAGAGAAAATGATAATTTAACCTTGAGGAGTAATGAAAATGAACTTCTATGATCTCTATTTGTGGGGTTCTATCCTCTCTAAAAATGTTTGATTTTAAAGTGGCTTTGCCAACATTTCCTCTTATGAAATGATCAAATGGAAGGGAAATTGGGTAGCATAACCATAAGGAAGCTCAAAGAAAGGAGTGAATCAATTGGGTTTCACAATCCATGGCAAAAAAATTGTAGCATAACATTACACAAATTGAGGTTGGTGAGATTTGATTACCACAGATTGTGTTTCCTTCCCTCATGAGACTCAAAGATACTTTTTAGTTATTCAAAAACAACCATGCCAAGAAAATCTTTCACATGAATTTCCATTATGACACATAATCTCTCTCCCAACACAATTTCCTTTAGATCCTTCATCATTTGCACAACATTGGGATGACTTCAACTAGCTTGCAAGATTCAAATAGCCTTTCTAAACAACCTTTATTCATGGATTTCACAACATACAACCTATAACAACTTCATTAATAGATAATTGCTCCAAACAACTTCACACTACCTTCACAAATCAAAGGCAACAAGTTGAGTATATTGTATGCACACAGTAATAATTGCTTTGACACTTACCACACACTGACACATCAAATGACACACATGAAAATATGGACATTAAAACCTTAACATACACAAGTGCATTTTTGTTTGCCACAAATTGCTTACAAGCAAATGTTAGTCTCACGGGATATTATGCTTTATCCAACAATTGCTTCAACCACATCCAATAGATAGAATTGACCATAAATAATGCTATGTCCTTGCACAAATGATTAATCATAAATAAATCCTTCACAACCTTTTAAAACCCTAAAGAATTCAAAGACTATGACTTAGATAAAATTTTCTCAATTCACAACCTTAGTATCCCCTATTTGCAATAATTCTTCTATACGAGCCTACACAATCCCAATTACAATGCAACAATTGAAGATCGTGCCCAACACAAGTCCAATCACAATGCAACAATTGAAGATCATGCCCAACACAAGCCCAATCACAATGCAACATTTGAGAATCATGCTCAGCTCAAGCTCCTCAAGAGTAATAATTCTTTGCATCTTCACAATAATAATTTCTTCAAGTAAGATAACACCTAGAACACCCTACATTGGCTTCCCTCGCAAAATGGTGCATCACATAAAATTGATGGAAAATACTCATTATTCTACAAAAAACAACCACAAACAAACCATAGAAAAACACCACAAATAAATTATAACACAACATAAGATCACACCATGTAACATAACTCTTAAAGAAACATTTACTCTGCTTATAATCCTCAAAGTCTATACTTATAGAGGATTATCTCATACATCCATTGCTTTTGAGTCTTTTCATGAGAGAGTAAGCTTGTAGTCGCTTTCATACCATGTTGGAATTTGTGTAAAGAAGAGTAAGATAACAACAATGCCATAAATTAGCTCAGGATGAGAGAATCAAACGTGTTGTAATGTAGATGTTAATCAACATTACATGTATTTGTACATTCACTCAACGTGCAACTACTTCCTCCAAAAAGACATAGTGAAAGTGAATCTATCAACAAAGTCAACTAGTTACTCCCAAACATGTGAACAAGAGTTAGATATAGAGGAAAAATCTTAGCTTCTTTAGGCTGTGCATATGACAACTTGATCCTTAAGTCCATACAAGGATAACTGTAACACCCCGGTTTTGATCCCATTTGCATTTATGTATGTGATGTAAATATTGTAATGAATCATGGTGTGGAGCTGAAGGCAAAAGCCCCACCATCGATTCGGTTGTGTTATGTTTCAGTGATTGGAACTGTTACCGATGGTATATCGGGATATGCGGCATACATATTAAGTTGTAGCATCATGTAAATGTGCATTTTAATTAAATGAACCCAACCAGCTATGTTCACTGCAACTAAAGTGAGAAGGGGCATGATTCCTAAGGAGGAGGAGGAGGGGGAATGTTAAAGCTTGAGCCATGGGGGGGAAAATCCATGTGTCACCACCTTGTTCGTTCTGTTGTTAGTTGAGGCATCTAATTTCTGGTAGGAAAACCACTATGCCCACGCCTACACTCTCTCCACACGCGATTACTAATTGTTCTGCCCACTCTCCCCCACCGCCGACTGTTCAGTTCCCTCACGCTGAGTGGAGTTAAAAGGGGGCCACAATTCATTGATTGGGGTTCGTTCTCTTTCTTCCTCACAGATTGTTGTCTTACGAGTTGGTTCATCCTTTGCTCAGGGAGAGGTAGTCTGCGGTGGTGTTCATCCTCAGGTTCACGCAGGGAGTTTGTGTCTTCTTACACCATTGTCAGATTGTGTAAGGTTCAGTCATCCCATCATGGAATTGTCGTAGGGATTGCATTCACAATTATGTGCTTTGGTGGTGTCTTTTTCCCCTCACGCACAGATTGAGAATTAGTTTCTTTCCCCATTGCTGTCTGGGTAATTTCTCCGGCGATGCCTTGAGGATCGGGTGCTGTGAGTTCATAGTCATTTGTGGGCTATTGTTTGCCCACGTTTTACTTGGCTGTGTTTTCCCTTTTTGTGGTGGTATCACTTGAAGAATTGCTAAGAGTTCCTACGTTCTGGTTGATTGTGTTTTTCCCCTGTAAAAGCTTGAATAGTTGTTTGGCTGCTTGCATGTAGTGGTTTTGTCCTCAAACTGCATTGGAGTGGTGAATGAGGACCTGAGGTGCTTGATAAACCTGGTGGGTTGAGAACCACAAAGACAGAGCTATTGAGTTGGATTTCTTCTCCACAACCCCTGAATAGCACTGGAAGGGAGATTAGGGTTTGAGGGACTGCGTTACAGAGAAGGGACTGATTTCCTTGTGTTGGGTGTGTGTGGGTGTTCTAGAAGCCAGGCTGGTTCTGGTGTTGGTGTCTGTAGCTCTTCATTGAGCTCACCAGCTTAGCATTTAGCCTTTCCCAGCTCCAAGATGGCCTGATAAACCCAACTTTGTTAACTTGGTTGATCTATTGTTCGCCTGATAAACCCAACTTTGTTGGCTTGGCTGATCTGTTGTTCACCTGATAAGCCCAATTGTGTTGGCTTGGCTGAACTATGTACCCTTGTGGTGTTGTTATCCTTGGCTATGTGTAAGCCTGTTAATTCATTATTCCTTGGGGAATCATACCCGGCTCGGGGGTGGCAGCGTTGCTGAGAGATTGAGGAGCATGCGGGCCTACGGTTAGGTGGAACGTCGCAGCGACGTAGCTGGTTGCAGAACAAGTTCTTATTAAGATAAGTATTATTGCCTAACTTGTGTCTGCAATTATGTTTACCATTGATGAATGATGATATACATGTTAAATGTTGATCTGTATATGCATGAGTATTGATTGATATGTTTTGCTTCTGTTGTGTATATGAATGATTATGCCTCGTAATATGTTTGATGTTTTAAGTATCATGCTTCAGCAGTATATGTATGTATGTCCATGTTCATGGGGCTAGATGCCCGAATGATTTGATGTATGGTAGTGTCCTCTTCACCCGTCGGAGGGTCGGGGACGTTACAGTGTGGTATTAGAGCTATGGTTGCAGCATGGGCCTGAATGGGCCATGAAGATGCAGTGATAGTGCTTATGTTGTAGCATTTGAGCCTCAGAGGGCCATGAGAAACAGTTAACAGAGGCAGGTTGCCTACTGCCCAGAAGAAACCAGGAAGAAAATTCACAAAATTTTCTAAGTGTTTTGGCTGTCAGCACATCGAAACGATTAGTCAGATGGATCACCGATGCTTAGCTGATTGAGTGCCACCGTTGCGGGCGACTAGGGAACTAACCATCCGATACAGCTGTTGCCAGTCGTTCCGACAACTGACGCGGCTGCCGTGTGGACTAAAATGCTGACGCGTAGCGCTTAGTGGTCCCGACCGCCGACAAAAGAAGAAAGTTTCAAAATTTTGTTTAAGTGTTGTGTTGAAATCATTGACGGAAGTTAGTTAATGAGACCGCCGATGGACGTCGGTGGAAAATAGTTGATCGAGCGCTCGCCGTTGTAGAGGGCTAGACAATTATGCATCTGACGGGTAGAACCTCCGACCACCGATGGCACAGAATTTCTGAAAGTTTTTTGAGGAACGGGACTATCGGTGATCGGAGGGGAATAGTCATTGAACTTGATGTTGGATAAGAAATAGTTGCTTCGAAAGCCAACGTGGCTAAAGACAAAGAAGGAAAATTTGCAAAAAAATTGCCTAAGTGAAGAAAACATTGAGAAATGTTAGAGGATCGGATCATCGATCAGAAAAGATTCAATGAAGGTGACCCGCCGTTGCGGAAGCTTAGACAACTATCCTACCAATGCATTAGTCTCTCCACTCTCCGATGCCGAGGTGTTTAGTGAACAGTGGTTCCGAGATCCGATAACATAACTACCGTGGCGTGAAGTGCTCGGGAGTGCTGACGCTGCGGAAGAGTTAGGGCTTGTGGAAACCGTCGTTGCGGGTGCCTAGAAGACTAAGTGTCCGATGCCACTGTAGGATGCCACCCCGACCATCGACAAAGCTTTGGTTCGTGGAAATTATAACAGGATTGTTAGCCGCCGTTGCGGAATGGTAGATCATTGCAGGCCCGACACGCCGAAAGAAATAGACGAGCAACTCGCCGGCAGATGTCCACGAAAATCGTTGTAAGATCACTTTTCGCCGTTGCGGCTGCTCAAGGGACTGTGCACCCGATGACCAGTCTATTTGATCGCCGATGTAGATCGGAAGTTTAGTTGGTTTGACCATCGAAGTATCAAAAAGATAGTTGGGAAGAGGTTCGATTGGGCCTAAGGAAATTTGGGGTTTTCGAAGGATTTTCTCAGTAATTTTTCAAGCAGTTTTCGACTATCTTTCAGTAGGTTTTTAGCATATTATCAGCGGTCACAGGGCTGAAAAGAAAGAGAGAAAAACTTTGTGTTTTAAGCAAAATTTTGTTTTATGAATTTCCAGAAGAGGAAGGTAAGTAGTTTTGGTTTTATATTAATGTTATGCATCTAACAGTTTGCTACTAACACATTGCAGAGTTATAGACAACTTCCAAGAGCAGTACTCCAGAAAGAACAGTGTGGTAAAGCAAGAGGTGGTTCAGTCATGAGAACCCATGATGGGTATGATGCTCGGGATTCTTACGAGCAAGCAGAAGATGCCATGGGAGAAAATGTCCGTAATGGAAATGATGACATAGAGTCTAATGGAAGGAGATTCCAGGGGACACCGTCCGAGGTTGGAGCCACCATGAGAAGCTTGGTTAAAGCCCAGGAAGAGTTGCATCAGTTGAATGCTACCATATTGCAGAGTTTGACAGACTTGCAGAAAAAGATAGGTTCTGGACGTGGTACATCAAGACCAGAAGGCAGTAAGAGCAGCACTAGGAGAAGAAGAAGGACTTCCAGTGGATCATCTGACTCCGAAGAATCCAGCGGGGATACAAATTCATCTTCTCATACAAAGAAAATAAGAAGGCACCATAGGGATCGCTCTCCAGATGAATTTAGGAAAGCTAAACCTCCTACATTTGATGGTGAGATAAAGACGAGACAAGAAGTTGAAGCTTGGCTTCTTGGGATAAAGAAGTACTTTCAAGTGTAGGATTATTTAGGAAACATGAAGGCAAGAGTTGCCATATTCAATCTGAATGGAAGGGCATCAATTTGGTGGGAACACTTCAAGCAAGTAAAGAAGATCAGTGAAAGGAAATTGAAGTGGAAACACTTCAAGAAGTATTTCAGGCAGAAATACCTCTCTGACAGGTATTACGATGACAAGATTAAGGAGTTCCATGAGTTGAGATTGGGACAGCAAACCATGGATGAATATGCAAATAAGTTTTTGGAATTGTTGAGGTATGTCCGGTACATCAGAGATGAAAAAGTGAAGATCCAGCGATTTCTGAGTGGATTGCCTCAAGCCTATAAAGATAGAATTGAGTTTTATGAACCAAGAACTCTCGAAGAAGTAATAAGGAAGGATAAGTATTGCTATGAACAAAGCAAAGGTAAACCTGATTACCATAAGGCATGGAACGACAAGAAGAATGAGAAGTTTGACCAAAGAAGGAAAGGTTTCAAACCTTCTAGATTCAGAAATAGCAGAAGCAACCATCCAAAGCTGCGAGTAATCTAGTTGGAGTGATAGGTGGAAAGCCTAAAGAGCGACATCAGAATAAAGGTCCACTCAAAAGTTGGAAATGTGAAGGACCTCACTTGCATAGATATTGTCCACTTGAGAATGAAAGTGCAAGACCAGCTTATAACATTCAGGGAGCAGAAACAGTGGGTTAAGTAGCAAGAGCAGTCCCTAGAATTTATGCACATTGGAGGACCGCCAGGCAGATCACCAGTCAACTATGGTTGAAGTTGCAGGTAAGATTGTTGAACAATCTGTTTCTATTTTGATTGACCCTAGTTCAACTCACAGTTACATTACACCTAGAGTAGTGGAGCTTTGTGCTTTTAAGAAGGACAAGCATAGGAAACCTTGGTTAGTTCAGCTGACCACTAGGACTAAGAGAAGGGTTAGTAAATTGGTAGAGAAGTGTCCATTGGTTATGAATGGATTGATCACTTGTGTAGATCTGAATGTTCTACTGCTTGGTTCCTATGATATTCTCATTGGAATGGATTGGTCAGAAGCTCACCGAGTGAAGCTTGATTGTTATAACAAGAATTTTGAATGCATGGATGAAGAAGGAAACCCAGTAGTGGTGAAAGGTATTCTGAAGGTAATTTCAGTAAGATAGGTTTCAACAATGCAGTTGAAGAAGTTCTGTAGGAAAGGCTGCCAGTTGTATGCAGCTCATATTCTGGAACCAACAGGAGATCAGACTCATAGGTTGGAGGATTATCAGGTGTTACAGGAATTCAAGGATGTGTTTCCTGATGAAATTCCAGGGCTTCCTCCAAAGAGGGACATTAATTTCACCATTTAACTTGTGCCAGTAGCAGCACCAGTGTCCAAGACACCCTACAGGATGAGTACACCGGAGATGCTAGAGTTGAAGATGCAACTGCAAGAGTTGTTGGAAAAGAAGTATATCTGACCGAGTGTGTCTCCTTGGGGAGCACCAGTTCTGTCTATGAAGAAGAAAGATGGTACACTCAGGTTATGTATTGATTACAGATAGTTAAACAAGGTTAATGTGAAGAATAAATACCTTTTTCCTAGGATTGATGACCTCTTTGATCAAATGAGAGAAGCAAAGGTATTTTCCAAGATTGACTTGAGGTCTGGTTACCATCAGGTGAGAATCAAGGATGAAGACATTCATAAGATAGCCTTCAGGACAAGGTATGGACATTACGAGTTTGTAGTGGTACCATTTGGTCTCACAAATGCACTAGCTACATTTATGTGCCTTATGAACAACGTCTTCAACAAGTATTTGGACAAGTTTGTTCTTGTTTTCCTTGATGACATTCTTGTTTATTCCAAGAATGAGGAAGAACATGAAGAGCATTTGAGATTGACATTGCAAGTGCTTAGGGAACATCAATTGTATGCAAAGCTGAGCAAGTGTGACTTCTACAGAGATAGAATTCAGTACTTGGGTCACATTATCTCAGAAGAGGGTATATCAGTAGACCTTGAGAAGATCGAAGCCATTATGAATTGGCCTACTCCAAGAAATGTGACGGATATAAGATCTTTTATGGGACTTGCAGGATACTACAGGAGATTCATTGATGGATTTTCCAAGGTTGCACATGCCATCACTCCTTTGCAAAAGAAGGGAGTAAAGTTCGAATGGAGTTTGAAGTGTGAAGAAAGCTTCCAGTGGTTGAAGAATCTTCTCACCAGTGCACCAATATTGAAGGTTGCAGACCTAGAGAAATATTTTGTGGTATGTATTGATGCATGCGGACAAGGGCTTGGAGGAGTCCTTATGCAGGACAACCACATGATATGTTATGAGTCAAGAAAGCTGAAGGAGCATGAGAAGAACTATTCCACTCATGATCTAGAGCTTGCAGCCATAGTACATGCTCTCAAGATGTGGAGACATTACTTGATGGGTAGAAGATTTGAACTCATAACAGATCACTGTGGACTGAAGTATTTGTTTGATCAGCCTACTCTGAATGCTAGGCAAGTGAGACGGCTGGAGTTTTTATGTGAGTTTGATTTTTAAATCAAGCACATAAAAGGAAAAGAAAACAAGGTAGCTGATGCACTCAGCAGGAAGGTACAAGAAATACATGTGGCATCCCTTAGTATTTTCCAATCAGATTTGAGGCAGCAGATTGTTAATCATGTTGCCAAAGATGAATTGTATGAGCAGGTAAAAGACAAATTGCAGCAGCAAATTCTTGAGAAGAAGTATGAGGGATATACATTGGAAGAAGATGGACTTCTCACTTATAAAGGCATAATTTATATTCCGGATGTAGCAGATTTGAGGAGAGTTGTTATGGATGAAATCCATCAAGCTCCGTATTCTGGTCACCCAGGGTAGCAGAAGACAATTGCTATAGCTAGAAAGCAGTACTTTTGGCCAGGAATGAAAAAGGACATGGCTAAATACATTTCAAGGTGCATGAAATGTCAACAGGTAAAGGTTGAGCATCAACATCCAGCAGGCTTGTTGTAGCCTTTGCCAGTTCCGGAATGGAAATGGGAAGTTAGATCCATGGATTTTATTACAGGATTGCCGATGACTTGGAGACAACATGATTCCATCATGGTTGTGGTAGACAAGTTGACAAAGGCAACACATTTTATACCAGTGAAGTCTACGCATAATACTGATGACATTGCAAAGATTTTCATGAAGGAGATTTTCAAATTGCATGGATTGCCGAAGGCAATAGTCTTTGACAGAGATGTCAAGTTCACTTCCAATTTCTGGAAGGGATTGTTTGTAGATTTGGGCACAAAGTTAAACTTCAGCACTGCATACCATCCTCAGATAGATGGGCAGACAGAAAGAGTTAATCAGGTGCTTGAAGATATGCTTCGCATGTATGTGATGGACAAACCAACCAAGTGGGAAGATTACTTACACTTGGTAGAGTTTGCTTACAACAATGGACAACAGGCATCCTTGGGGATGAGTCCGTATGAAGCTTTGTATGGAATAAGGTGTAGGACACCATTGACTTGGGATAACCCAGTGAACAGAGTTGTGCATGGACCAGAATTGCTCAAGAAAATGGAGCAAGAGGTTGTAAAGATTAGGCAGAAATTGAAAGCAACACATGACAGACATAAAAGCTACGCAAATAAGCATAGGATGAATAGAGAGTTTAGTGTTGGGGATCATGTTTACCTCAGAGTGAAAGCAAAGAAAAGTTCCTTGAAGCTTGGAAGTTGTGCCAAGCTGTCACCTAGATATTGTGGGCTGTTTGAAGTGCTTGAAAGAATAGGGCTTGTTGCATATAGACTTGCATTGCCTACTAGTACTAGAGCTCATAATGTTTTTCATGTTTCTTTGCTTAAGAAATATGTACATGATCCTAACCATGTGATAAATTGGGATGTGATTCAGGTGGAACCCGAGGGAGAGTTCCGAATCGAGCCAATGCGCATCCTCGACAGGAAGGGCACAATGCTTCGGAATCGAGCCATGGGGAGGTAAAGGTGCAATGGGAGCACTACATACCTGAAGAGGCTACGTGGGAGCTGGAGGATGCCATGCGATTAGCACATCCATTTTTGTTCAATCCTGCAGAACACTGAAGCGGTACCAGTGTAGCATTTTGTTCAAATTTTGTAAAGCACTAAGGACAGTGCTATTGAAGGGGGAGGGGAATGTAACACCCCGGTTTTGACCCTGTTTGCATTTATGTATGTGATGTAAATATTGTAATGAATCGTGGTGTGGAGCTAAAGGCAAAAGCCCCACCATCGATTCGGTTGTGTTATGTTTCAGTGATTGGAACTGTTACCGATGGTATATCGGGATATGGGGCATACATTTTAAGCTGTAGTGTCATGTAAATGTGCATTTTAATTAAATGAACCCAACCAGTTATGTTCACTGCAACTAAAGTGAGAAGGGGCATGATTCTTAAGGAGGAGGAGGGGGAATGTTAAACCTTGAACCATGGGGGGGGGAAGCCATGTGTCACCACCCTGTTTGTTCTGGTGTTAGTTGAGACATCTAATTGTTGGAAGGAAAACCACTACGCCCACACCTACACTCTCTCCACACACGATTGTTGATTTTTTTGCCCACTCTCCCCCACCACCGACTATTCAGTTCCCTCACGCTAAGCAGAGTTAAAAGGGGGCCGCAATTCATTAATTGGGGTTCCTTCTCTTTCTTCCTCACCGATTGTTGTCTTAAGAGTTGGTTCATCCTTTGCTCAGGGAGAGGTAGTCTGTGGTGGTGTTCATCCTCAGGTTCACGCAAGGAGTTTGTGTCTTCTTCCACCATTGTCAGATTGCATAAGGTTCAGTCATCCCATCGTGGAATCGTGGTAGGGATTGCATTCACAGTTATGTTCTTTGGTGGTGTATTTTTCCCCTCACGCATAGATTGAGAATTGGTTTCTTTCCCCATTGTTGTCTAGGTAATTTCTCCAACGATGCCTTGAGGATCGGGTGCTGTGGGTTCATAGTTGTTTGTGGGCTGATTTTTGCCCACATTTTACTTGGCTGTGTTTTCTCTTTTTGTGGTGGTATCGCTTGAAGAATTGCTGAGAGTTCCTACGTTCTGGTTGATTGTGTTTTTCCCCTGTAAAAGCTTGAATAGCTGTTTGGCTGCTTGCATGCAGTGGTTTTGTCCTCAGACTGCATTGGAGTGGTGAATGAGGGCCTAAGGTGCTTGATAAACCTGGTAGGTTGAGAACCACACAGACAGAGCTACTGATCCGGCTTTCTTCTCCACAACCCCTAAATAGCATTGGAAGGGAGATTAGGGTGTGAGGGACTACGTTGCAGAGAAGGGACTGATTTCCTTGTGTTGGGTGTGTGTGGGTGTTCTAGAATCCAGGCTGGTTCTGGTGTCGGTGTCTGTAGCTCTTCACTGAGCTCACCAGCTTAGCATTTAGCCTTTCCCAGCTCCTGGATGGCCTGATAAACCCAACTTTGTTGGCTTGGCTGATTTGTTGTTCGCTTGATAAACCCAACTTTGTTGGCTTGGCTGATCTATTGTTCGCTTGATAAACCCAATTTTGTTGGCTTGGCTGATCTGTTGTTCGCCTGATAAACCCAACTACGTTGGCTTGGCTGAACTGTGTACCCTTGTGGTGTTGTTATCCTTGGCTACGTGTAATCCTGTTAGTTCCTTATTCCTTGGGGAATCATGCCCGACTCAGGGGTGGCAGCGTTGCTGAGAGATTGAGGAGCACACGGGCCTATGGTTGGGTGGAATGTTGCAGCGACGTAGCTGGTTGCGGAACAAGTTCTTATTAAGATAAGTATTCTTGCCTAACTTGTGTCTGTAATTATGTTTACCATTAATGAATCATGATATACATGTTAAATGCTGATCTGTATATGCATGAGTATTGATTGATATGTTTTGCTTCCATTGTGTATTTGAATGATTATGCCTCATAATATATTTGATGTTTTAAGTATCGTGCTTCAGCAGTATATGCATGTATGTCCATGTTCATGGGGCTAGATGCCCAAATGATTTGACGTATGGTAGCGTCCTCTTCGCCCGTTGGAGTGTCGGGGACGCTACAATAACTCATGACAATGACTTTTTTCTTTCTTTCTAAAGAAACAAAAACTCAAAAAACCTCGCAGTAATGATACTTAAAACACTCAACCACTTGACTCATGTGCAATCACTGTAACTATGCACATAACCATCACATGACCTCTTGCCTACTCATTTATCACCAATGGAAACTTGTTCTTATATGTCATGGATATTTGTTAATATGTTCACATATAATCATGTTCCCTTCTTTGATTATGATATACAATGATGAGCATGTTCAATTCTCACGCACATAATACCAAGGAGAACTATACAAGTACTTCAACAACTACAAATGATTATATGACCAACAATGGCATCACATAGTAGTGTTTTACACATGTATAAGATAAGTAAAAGCTACAGATTTCCGACACGGGAGAAGGAAGATTGAGAAACGGTAAGGTTTGACCAAACATAATAGTGTCCCAGAAGGGAAATGCGGAGGATCCAAATCCAAGAAATATTGATTGAGAAGCAAAAAATGGACTAGTTTTGGTAATGGAAATCCTCCCACTAAGCAAAGATGAAAACCTGCAACAGAAAAAATTAAAGATGTCTGGTGAAGGATCCAACTATGCACAAGCCTATCCATTAGCTCAGTCCCAATCTGTAATGAACAATGAAACTTTACCAAGTTTAAAGCTCAAGTCCTTAAAGTTTGCCGCAAAAGAGAAAAGGAAGAACCTGGTTGATATGGAAATCAGAGTTGAAAAAAGAAGAGCCAACTGAGATGAGGACACTCAAGACGACGACACAGGCGCAATCAATATCTTCAATCTTCAGAACTCGATGGACCTGCAACCAAGGTAATAATGCATTTTCATATTCACCAACATAGATCCATTTAAAATAGATCTACCAAACACTAAGAGAGATCAATATCTAGATGCAAACTTTTTTGAACATCTCATTTCATTATACTGGCTTTTTAAACATCTCATTTCTTAAATCAACAAAATTTGGAGAAACATGAGTGCAGCTAGGAATTATCAGTGCCTTATTTTTTGCACAACAACATAATGGTCCGATGGACTGTAAAATTTTGTGGGGGGCACTGGCTATCTCAGTCATTGCATCCAGAGGAATCACTATCACTGTCCCTGGGAAATATTTTAAGCAGATTCGCCTGCCTGGACGTGGAGGACAATTCATAGAAGAATGCATTTCACTAGTTGGCCTCTCAATGGAAACTAATGTAGTAGGTCTAAAAGAAGAATTAGACGATTTGGACATTAAGAGTAACTTCCATTATATTTCTATTGCCTATCATTGTCACTTTCAATCTTGAAGTAGAATAAATGAAGTTAATACAACATTCTTGCATGCATATTTGGAAGAATAAGATTCTCACAACAAGAAGGTTTTAAAATGAAAGGAAAAGGCAGTTGTTGTCATGTTAATCGCCTTTTCAATATGCTTTTGGGACTCTTGCAAGACTCGCCTGTTGTGCCAGTAGTTGGAACTCCGACTTTTCATTTGCATCTGTGTTTTGTTGCTATTTTCCTATTGTGCCAGTAGTTGGAACTTCGACCTTTCATTTGCATCTGTGTTTGAGAAACTGAACGCCTCCATGGTGGAGTTGCACCCACCTTGGTTGAAATACATGCTGATTGTTGGGTGTGAAATGATCTACACTTGTGGCACTCAACCCCTGATGACCAACCCTCGGTCTCGGGTTCGAGTCTCGAATCCCTCTGGATGGAGCTCTAGCGGGTTGTTCCAAGCGCCATCGTTGGAATGTTGTGGAGAACACAGAGACAAGATGAATGGTAGACCACTAGTTTCAAACCCCAGCACCATCTCACAGATTTTCTCTCTTGAAAAAAATGTCTCAATGCCTAACGAAACAAAGATGATCGTGGCTCCCTATTGTTGGTCTAGCCATTACAGTAGATGGGAGCCTTCATAACTGTTGGCAGCGGGCGTCATTACGGGCATGAGTGTGTTGACAGAAAGCACGGGAACCCTGATGGCCTCTTGGAAGTAACGAATATATTTATCTTTATCTTCAAAGCAGGATTTTACAGCCACCGCCACACATCCTTCTAGGCATATGGTAAGCCGATTGATTGGACTAATGTCCTTGGGTATTTCTCTATAAATAAATGTAATCCCCTGGGCTTCGTACAGTTTCAATGAGATCACCAAAGAAGGGAATCCGAGGGGTGGTTAAGCTTAATGATTGTAATAAATGGTACTTGTATATCTCTTTACTCAAGAGAGGCTTGCTCAACAAATGAGAGTTTAGGAGTTGGGATGTACATGTCATTGATGGGCACTTTTGACTTGTCTGCTCCCATAAACTACCTAGGAACGACAAGCGTCAAGAAGAAAGTGTGTACAGTTATAGATAGAACTGAACTGTGGGTTCTCCCTTCGTCAGTCGAGCTTGATGTGCCCTTATCAACAACAAAAGTATCCTATCAAGCTACATATGATGCTGCTGTTGATTCTATCTTGACTCCTTCCATCTCAGTGGAGTCAGATGAAGCTTATTTGCCCACATGGGTAGTGAAATCAACATATTCGTATGATTGTTTGGATATGGTTTTACCATCTGATGAATCCATTTTGGAATCCATGATAGGACATGAGAAAATATGTGAAGATTTGCATTATAAATCCTATTTTTTACTAGAGCTAAGCAAGATAAAAAAACTTCGAGTTCCATGTGAGACTAAGTGAGGGTGTTGATCAACCTATAAACCCTTTGCCTAAGGAACGAGTGTTTTCCGAGGGGAATATAGAAAAAATTTCCACTAATATACTGATCAACATTTTCACTAAACCCAACGTCATGGAAAATGTCTACATTGGAGCAAATTCTTCCCCCAAAGAAATTGCCATTTACATTGCCTTATTTAAGGAGTTACGCGATGTGTTTTCCCGGTCTTACGAGGAGATGCCAAGCATTGACCCATCCATTGTGGAGCATGAAATAAGAACATACCTTAATGTCAAACCTGTTTGACAAAAAAATTGACTTGTGAATCCATGAAAGGCAGCACCCGTTAAGGCTGAAGTTGAAAAAATGCTGAATGTTGGTTTCATATATCCCATTTTTGTAACATAGTGGGTATCCAACCTAGTTTCGGTAGATACAAAATAAGGAAATATAGATGTTTGTACCAATTTTAGAGATATGAATAAGGCATGTCCTAAGGACAATTACCCCGCACCGTTCATAGATCAAATAATTGATGCATGAGCCGGTAGCGAAGTCTTTTTGTTTATGGATGGCTTCGCGGGATACAATCAAATTCAAATTAAACTTGAGGAACAACATAAAACTGCCTTCATCTGCCCCACATATTTCCAAAGGGTACTTTTGCGTATAAAAAGATGCATTTTGGCCTAAATAATGCCAAAGTGACCTTTCAACAGGATATGAATTTTGCTTTTCACGATATCAATCATATTGTCGAATGATACTTAGATGATCTTTCGGCTCACTCCCGAAAGAGAAAAGATCATCCAGATCATCTTCAACTCATATTTGAGAGATGTAGACACTATAAGATTCACTTAAATCCCCATAAGTGTGTCTTTTGTGTCGAGTCAGGATGACTTCTAGGTTTCATAATCTCCAACAAAGGTATTAGGGTCGATACTTTGAAAGTTGAAGCGATTGTTAATTTTCCTCCTCCTCGAACTATTTGACAACACTAGAGTCTACAAGGAAAGTCCAACTTTCTTACATGGTTCATAGCAAATTATGCCAATATAACCAAAGATCACATGCGTTTGCTCAAGCAAGACACCCCATTCCTATGGGATGAAGCTAAACAACAGTCTTTCAAGGCATTAAAGAAAGCGCTATTGTAAGCTCCTCTTTTTCATCCACCATATTACACGAAGGACTTTATATTGTATATGGTCGGATCAGAATCTACAGTTGGTGTAGTGCTGGTTCAGGAGGATGTCATCTACTACCTCAGTCGTTCTTTGGTATATGTCATCCAGAGGGTGCGTCATTATATATTACTTAGGAAAACTATTGTAGTTGCGGATGTAAATCCATTTCAGTATGTTCTATCCCGACGGATAATCAAGGGAAAGTTTAATAAATGTATTATCATACTCCAAGAGTTTGACTTAGATTTTTAGTCCTCCAAATTGAAAAATTCCTTGGTATTTGTGGAACTTATCTCTGAGTTCCCGAGTGATGAGAATGTAGTGACAAAGGATGAATCATTGCTCGATGAGCACATCTTCTTGATATCAACCACAGACCCTTGGTATGGAGATATCCTTGTATATCTTCAGACTTTGAAGTGTCCAACAACTTCCTTGCGGGAAGAACGACACAAGCTAAGAATGAATGCAAAAAAATACCTCATTATCAGAGATACACTATATAGAAGAGGGGTAGATTCCATCTTACATTGATGCCTTACCCATGAGGAGGCTGATTTTGTCCTAAATGATTCTCATGGCAGAGCATGTGGGGGTCATTTATTTGGGTTATCAATGACCCATAAAATCTTGTGTGTTGGTTATTTCTGGCCCACCATCTTCAAAGATTGCGTGGAAGCTATGAAACATTGTCATCCCTATCAACTTTACACCAAAAAGAAGCGGTCACATCCTGCTCCACTCTATCCCATCATGGCAGTAGAGCCCTTCACCAAGTGGGGGGTAGATTTCATGATCTGCAACCCAGCGTCTGCTAGGGGGCATAAATATGTCATTGTCGATGTAGACTACTTTACTAAGTGGGCAAAGGAAATGCCTACCTTTATAGCCGATGGTGAGACTGCAACATATTTCATGTTCAATCAAATCATTGTTGGATTCGATATCCCAAAGCAGATTGTCATTAACCATGGTAGTCACTTCTAAAACAAGATGATGACTGAGTTGATTACTTTGCTAGGTTTTAAGAAAGACCACTCGTCTTCCTTTTACCCATAGGTGAATGGGGATAAAACTTTGAAAACAATTCTAAAGCGGATTGTTAATGAAAGTATATCAAATTGACATATCATGTTGTATCCATCACTGTAGGTGTATCGAACGGAAATTAAGACTGCCACGGGGTTTTCACCTTTCCAACTCGTTCACAGGGTGGAACTAGTCACACCTGTAGAATGCGAAATACCGTCTCTAAATATTGCAATACATGTGCTACCCGACACTTCCGACATAGAGGAACAATTGTTGCATCTAGAACATCTAGATGAACAACCCAGAGATGCGCTTACAATAAATGAGGCATATCAGGTAAAGAACCAGTATGACAAAGCTGTTAAACCTAGGGTTTTCTCTAAAGGAGAACTCGTCTTGGTTTATTATCAGGATCAGGAACCCCTAGGGGAAGGACAGTTCAAATCGATGTGGTTAGGCCTATACGTTGTGTCCAAAGTCTTAAATAAAGGTGCTTATGAATTGATAAACTAAGACGACAACAAGTTGCCTGAGCCCTGAAATGGACTCTACCTGAAAAAGTATTACGCTTAGGGCTTATGATTTTCCTAGTATTATATTTGTATAAATTTATAAATGGTTATTATTTTGTTAGTGTTTCTTATGTAGATTTGGTGTTGTTTCAGATGTTTGTGGGGTGGTTTGTAGGATTCGTTGATGGTGCAAGCCATCACACTTGCAACTTGGCTTCAGCTGCTTGGGTCATCTATGCCCCCACATGACAACTAGTTTCCTCGGGAGGCGCTTGCTTAGGTCTTGCAACTAACAATGTAGCTACATATAGTGATGTTATTGAATTGTTATGGGATGCTATTTTACATGGTATTACCTATCTAGAGGTTAGAATTGACTCCCAGTTAGTGGTCTCTCAGATTAATGGTGTTTATTAGGTGTGGCATCCTACTATATTATGTCGTTCTTACGAATTAGGTTACTTGAAAGACACTTTGAACATATTATACATATACATATTCCAAAGAACCAAAATACAATTACTGATGCATATGCTAATTACATCTTAGCTTGGCATTTGTCACACACATTGTAAAAATACATAGATAAGTACATAAAAACACATGTAAAAAAGTTGTTATATGTATATAGGTCCATATAAATCGAGTCCTGGTTCGAAGATCCAGTAATAAGTACATCAAAATACAAAAAAAGGTTCAAATCCCTCATGATGCTAAAAGACTACAGAGACTTTGCATCCTCGGCTGCCTCTGCCACAACCTCTCGGTAACATAGGACAACCCTAAACACCCTCCGCAAGAGGCGTAACCAGGAAGGGGGCACACCCACTACATGCTTCTGCATAGCAATGGGAATCCTCTCCTTCCTTAGAGTATGAACATCATGGGTAAGCCTAGTTGTGAACAATGTATTTAGCTTCATACATGTGGTTTTACTTTCAATCATTGATCATTGTAAAGAGAGTGACATGTATTTTACAAAGTAGTTCATAGTATGACTTTGAGCATAAGTTTTTTTTCATATTTCCAACATGGTAGATTCATTATGTGCCAATGAAACATCCTTTTAGGAATTTGAAATAGGTTTTTGTGAACAATGTATCTAGATTTAGACATGTGGTTTTACTTTTAATTATTGATCAATGTACAAAGAGTGGCATGCACTTAACTATGTACTTCATATATTCACTGTGAGTATATTAAGTTGTTTGAAAAATTGCCATCATGGTAGATTGGTTGGGGGAAAAGACAACATTTTAGGAATTTGAAAGAGATTTTTGCAAATAATCTAACTATCTTCAAATTTGTGCTTTTACTTTCAATTATTGATCAATGCACACAGAGTGGCATGCATTTTGCAAATTAGTTCACAGCATGACATTGAGCATAAGTTATTTGAAAAATTGCCATCTTAGCAGATTCATTGTGGGCTAATGACACACCATTTTAGGAATATGAAAGAGGATTCTACAAATGATGTAACTATATTCACACTTGTGCTTTTACTTTTAATTATTCACCTATGTAAATACTGTGGTGTGCATTTTACTAACCCCATTTTTGCAAATTTACACTTTGTTTTTTTACATAACACCATGTAAAACTAGTCCATAGCTTGGCTCTTAGCATAAGTTTTTTTAAATTACAGGAAAATGACCCATCATTCTAGGAATCTAAAAGAGATTTTTGTGAAATGTATCTAGCTTCAGGGATGTGGCTTTACTTTCAATTATTGACCAATGTATAGATTGTGGCATACATTTTAAAAAGCAGTTCATATAAACATGACTTTGAGAATAAGTTATTTGAAAATTTGCCAAGTTGGCAGATCCATTGTGGGCTAATGACAAATCCTTTTAGGAATCTAAAAGATGTTTATGTGAACAATGTATCTATATTTAGACCTATGGTTTACTTTCAATTATTGATCAGTGTACATAGAGTGACATGCATTTTACTAAGTAGTCCATAGCTTGACTATGAGGATAAGTTGTTTGGAAAACTTCCATCTTGGTAGATTCAGTGGGGAAAATGACACATCATTTTAGGAATTTGAAAGATTTTTTTGTAAACAATCTAACTATATTTAGGCTTATGCTTTTACTTTGATTTATTGATCAATGTACAAAGAGTGGCATGCATTTTACAAAGTAGTCCATATCTTGACTGTGAGCATAAGTTGTTTGAAAAACCACCATCTTGGAAGATTCATTGGGGGAAAATGACACATCATTTTAGGAATATGAAAGAGGTTTTGTGAACAATGTATCTAGCTTCATACCCGTGGTTTTACTTTCAATTATTCATCAATGAAAAAAGAGTGATGTGCATTCAATAACACAATTTTACAATTTTACACTTTGTTTTTTACATAACACCCTATAAAAGTAGTCCATAGCTTGGCTCTAAGCATAAGTTGTTTGAAAAAATTCCATCTTGGAATATTCTTTCTAGAAAATGATCCATCTTTTTAGGAATCTGAAAGAGGTTTTTGTGAAAAATGCACCTAGCTTCAGGCCTATGGTTTTACTTTCAATTACTGACCAATGTATAGACAGTGGTGTGCATTTTACAAAGCAGTTCATAGCATGGCTTTGAGCATATTTTGTTTGAAAAATTGCCAACTTGTACGATTCGTTGTGGGCCAATGACACATACTTTTAGGAATTTGAAAGAGTTTTTTTGTGAACAATGTATATCGCTTCAGACATGTGGTTTTACTTCCAATTATTGATCAATATATAGAGAGTGGCATGCATTTTACTAAGTAGGTCATAGCTTGACTATGAGCATAAGTTGTTTGAAAACTGCCATCTTGGCAGATTCAATGGGGGAAAATGACACATCATTTTAGGAATCTGAAAGAGGGTTTTTTCAGAATAATTTAACTATCTTTAGGCTTGTACTTTTACTTTCAATTATTGATCAACGTACAGAGAATGGCTTCCATTTTACAAAGTAGTTCATAGCTTGGATGGAAGCATAAGTTGTTTGGAAATCTATCTTCTTGGTAGATTCATTGCAGGAAAATGACCCATCATTTTAGGAATATGAAAGAGTTTTTTGTGAAATATGTAACTAGCTTCAGGACTGTTTTTTTACTTTCAATTGTTGACCAATGTACATACTGTGGCGTGCATTATACAAAGAAGTTCATAACATGAATTTGAGCGTAAGTTGTTTGAAAAATTACTTACTTGGCAGATTCATTGTGGGTCAATGACACATCCTTTTAGGACATTGAAAGAGGTTTTTGTGAACAATGTATCTAGCTTCATACCTATGGTTTTACTTTTAATTATTGATCAATGTGCAAAGAGTGGCATGCATTTTACTAATTAGTTCATAGCTCGACTGTGAGCATAAGTTGTTTGAAAAACTACCACCTTGGCAAATTTATTGTGGGAAAATAACCAATCATTTTAGGAATCTCAAAGAGGTTTTTGTGAAAAATGTATCTAGCTTCAGGCCTATGGTTTTAACTTCAATTATTCACTAATGTACTTATTGTGGTGTGCATTTTAATAAGTAGTTCATAGCTTGAATTTGAGCATAAGTTGTTTGAAAAACTATCATCTTGGCATATTCATTGTAGGAAAATGACCCATCATTTTAGGAACCTGAAAGAGGTTTTTTTTGTGAAAAATGTATCTATCTTCAGGCTGGTGGTTTTACTTTCATTTATTGAACAATGTACAAATTGTGGCATGCATTTTACTAAGCAGTTCATAGATAGACTCTAAGCATAAGTTGTTTGAAATATTTCCATCTTGGTAGATTCAATGGGGGAAAATGACACATCAGTTTAGGAATATGAAAGATGTTTTGCAAACAATGTATATAACTTGAAACCTATGGTTTTATTTTCAATTATTTATCAATGTACAGAGAGTGGTGTGCATTTTACTAACCCCATTTTTGGAAATTTACACTTTATTTTTTACATAACACTTTGTAAAAGTAGTTCATGGCTTGGATCTGAGAATATGTTGTTTGAAAAAATGTCATATTGGTAGATTCATTGTGGGAATGACCCATCATTTTAGGAGTCTAAAGGAGGTTTTTATGAACAATGTATCTAGCTTCAAACTTGTGGTTTTACTTTCAATTATTGATCAATGTACAGAGAGTGGTGTGCATTTTACTCAGTAGTTCATAGCATGACTTTGAGCATATGTTGTTTGGAAAATTGTCAATTTGGTAGATTCTTTATTGGCCATTGACACATCCTTTTAGGAATCTAAAATTGGATTTTTGTGAACAATGTATCTAGATTCATACCCATGGTTTTATTTGAATTATTAATCAATGTACATAGAGTGATATGCATTTTACTAAGTAGTTCATAGCTTGACTGTGAGCATATGTTGTTTGAAAAACTGCCATCTTGGTAGATTCATTGGGGGAAAATGACACATCACTTTAGGAATATGAAAGAGGTTTTTGTGAATAATGTATTTAGCTTCAGACCTATGGTTTTACTTTCAATTATTGATCAATGTATAGATAGTGGTGTACATTTTATTAACCCCATCTTTGCAATTTTACACTTTGTTTTTTACATAACACCCTGTAAAAGTAGTTCATAGCTTGGCTCAGAGCATAAGTTGTTTCAAAAACCGCCATCTTGGCAGATTCATTGTGGGCAAATGTCCCATCATTTTTTGAATTTGAAAGATGTTTTTGTGAACAATGTATCTAGCTTCATACCTATGGTTTTACTTTAAATTATTTATCAATGTACATAGAGTGGCATGCATTTTACAAAAAAAGTTCATGGCATGACTTTGAACATAAGTTATTTAAAAGATTTCCATCTTGGAAGATTCATTGTGGGCCAATGACACATCAATTTAGGAATCTGAAAGAGGTTTTTGTGAAAAATGTAACTATCTTTAGGCCCATGATTTTACTTTTATTTTTTGCCTACATACAAACTGTGGTGTGCATTTTACTAACCCCATTTTTGTAAATTTACCCTTTGTTTTTACATTACAACTTGTATAAGTAGTTCATAATTCGACTATGAGCATAAGTTGTTTGAAAATTTGAAATCTTGGCAGATTCATTGCTTGAAAGTGGACATAATTTTAGGAATATGAAGGATCTTTTTGTCAACAATGTAACTAGCTTCAAGTATGAGGTATTACTTTCAATTATTGATCTATGTGCAGACTGTGCGTGCATTTTACTAATCCATTTTTTGCAAATTTACACTTTGTTTTTACATAACACCCTGTATAAGTTGTTCATAGTATGTGTTGGTATTAGGGGTAAAATTGTGTAATAAAAAAATTAATAAACCATTTGGTATTAGGGGTAAACTAAGTTAGATTCATTGCGGAAAAATGAAACATAATTTTATGAATATGAAAGAAGTTTCTATCAACAATATAACTAGATTCAAGCCCAAAGTTTTGCTTTTAATTATTTTCGTGTGTACAAATTGTGGCATGCATTTTACTAAGCCCATTGTTGAAAACTTACACTTTGTTTATTAATAACAACCTAAAGAAGTAGTTCATAGTATGTGTTGGTATTAAGATAAAGATGTGTTTAAAAAAATAACCAAACCAAGGGGTAAACCAAGTTATAAAAAATAATTCATTTACAAATATACCTGAAACCAATTAAAAAAAATAAACCTCATTTGCGTGTATAACCAAACCAATTAATTGCAGGCATAACTGTAACACACTGGTTTTGACCCCAATGCATTAATATACATGATATATATATATATACATTGTAAATAATCATGGTGCGGAGCTAAAGGCCAAGGCCCACCATCGATTTGGTTATGTTATGTTTCGGATTGGAATTGTCACCGATGGTATATCGGGAGATACGACACATATTAAATTGTGGCATCATGTAAATGTGCATTTTAATTAAATGAACCCAGCCAGCTATGTTCATTGCAACCATATTGAGAAGGGGCATGATTTCCTAAGGTTAAGGGTGGGGATGTTAAACCTTGAACCCATGGGGGAAAAGCCATGTGTCACCACCCTGTTTGATTTGCTCACCTTCCCTTGCCTCATCCAACCACCACCTTAATTGTTCTGTTGTTAGTTGGGGCATCTATTTGCTGGCAGGAAAACCACTACGCCCACGATCTCATTCTCTCGACGACTGCACTCTCTCCAGCGCGACGGTTCAGTTTTCTCACGCGGGCTGAGGTAAAAGGATCCACGATCCATTGTTTGGGGGTTCGGTTGGTTCTCCCTTTTCTCGAGGATTGCTAGTCTCGGAGATTTTCTTTCTCCCATTCACGCAGAAAGATTGTCCCCTTTTTCCTATTTTGTGCTCCTGATCGGATAGGATAATGTCTTGGGTGTTCATCGTCGAATTGTGACTGCTAGCTGCATCTTTTCCCTCATGTACAGAGTGGGAGTCTATTCCTTCCCCATTTTTTCTACCTATGCAAGTCCTCTAGCGATTGCTTTGAGCATTGGGTGCTGTGGGTTCATGGTTGTTTGTGGGCCGTTGTTTGCCCACGTTTGCTTGGCTGTGTTTTTCCTTGTGATTTGGCTGCTGTAGGTTGTTGTGGAATCGTTTTGGCCACGATAGGGCCAAGAACGATTGAGGAAGTTGTTTTACCCCTGTTAAAGCTTTAATAGTTGGTTTGTTGCGTGCACGCAGTAGTTTGTCCTCGGAATGCATTGGAGTGGTGAATGAGGGCTTGATGTGCTTGATAAACCTGGTGGGTTGAGAACCACGCAGATAGAGTTAGTTGGCTTTCTTCTCCACAACCCCTGAATAGCACTGGAAGGGAGATCAGGGTCTGAGGGACTGCGTTGCAGAGAAAGGATTGATTTCCTTGTGTTGGGTGTGTGTGGGTGTCCTAGAAGCCATGTTGTTTTTGGTATAGGTCTCTTTAGCTCTTCAATGAGCTCACCAGCTTAGCATTTAGCTTTTCCCAGCTCCTGGATGGCCTGATAAACCCAACTTTGTTGGCTTGGCAGATTCGTTGTTCGCTTGATAAACCCAACTGTGTTGGCTTGGATGAACTGTGTTTTTCCTTATGGTGTTGTTATCCTTGGCTATGTGTAAGCCTGCTAGTTCCTTACTCCTTGGGGAATCATGCCTGACTCGGGGGTGGTAGCATTGCTGAGAGATTAAGGAGCACTCTGGCCTATGGTTGGGTGGAACATTGCAGCGACGTAGCTAGTTGAGGGATAGTTCTCATAAGATAAGTATTCTTAACTAATATGTTTTGCAATCGTATTTACTGTTAATGAATTATGATGATAGACATGTTGAATGTTGAATGGTATATGAATGCATGTTGTTTGCTTCCGCTATGTATATGAATGATCAATGCATCGTAGTATGTTTTATGTTTTTAAGTTACATGCTTCAGCGTTATATGTATGTATGTTCATGTTCATGGGGCTAGATGCTTGGATGTTTGGTGTTTAGTAGCGTCCTCTTGCTTGGTCGGAGGGTCGAGGACGTTACAGTATGGTATCAGAGCAAAGGTTGCAACATGGGCCTGAATGGGCCGTGAAGATGTAGTGACAGAGCTTATGTTGTAGCATTTGGGCCTCAGAGGGCCGTGAAAGATCAGCTAACAGAGGCAGGTTGCCTACTACCCAGAAGAAATCTGGAAAAACTCTAAACTTCAAATGAAGAAATTTTTGCTTAAGTGACTGGAAACATTGGCCCATTGGAAAACTCAATGAGAAGTTCTTCCGATGCAGCGGAAGAGTTAGTGTGAAGACCACCCGACGGGGATAGTAGGCAAAGAATTTTGCAAAAAAATCGCTAAGGTTCGTCGGCCGTCGGCGGAGGATAGAGGATGAGGGAGCCGCAGTTTCGGCGGAGATTAGCTGAAGACCGCCGAAAAGTCGGCTCCACTTAGTGGAAAGAACCTCCAATGTTTGACTGTCGGTGATTGACGAAGAATAGGAGACGGTTGAGCCGATGAAGCGGTGAAAAAGTTAAAGAAAGATTTTGGAAATTTTTCTAAGTCATAAAATTGTCGGCGATCGGCGATGATTAGTTGATTGAGTCGTCGATGCTTATATGATGATGAAGTTGCCGATGAACATCAGAAGGGATTAGCTATTTATGCATCCGCCGTTGCGACTGGATAGTGGACTATCCTTCCGATGGATAGAGTCTCCAACCGCTGATGCCGCAGAGGAAAGTTGTTCTGACAGCCGATGCGACGTGAAGACAAAGCGAAAAAAATTCTGAAATTTTCTAAGGCATGAGATCATCAGCGATCGGAGATGTTTAGTTGTTGGGATCATCAATGGCTAGAGGATGGGGTCGCCGACGGATAGAAGATGAAGCTTCTGAGGTCTAGTGAAGTAGATCGACGATTATTAGTTGAAGAAGGAACCGATGTAAAGAAGAAATTTTTTCAAAAATTTATCTAAGTGTCGAAACCCATCGGCGATCGACGGAAGATAGTTGATTTTATCGCCGACGCAGTAGAAGTGTTTCACCTTACATCACCGAAGCATAGTGATTAGTGCTTCCGACAGCCGATGAAGGGTCCGTGGAACTCGCAGTGAGATCGCTTTCCGTCGTTGCGGTTGCCCAAGGAACTGCGCACCCGATGAATAATGTGTCTGACCGCTGATACAGCGAAAAACCTTAGCTAATGAAACCGTCGATGGATAGACCTTGGAATCACCATTACAGTTTGAAGGGTTAGATCACTATGGACCCGACACGTCAGAGAGAAATAAATGAACAGACCACGGATGAGCTAGGTGTTTTGACCACCGAAGTGTTGAAAAGATAGTTGGGAGGAGGTCCGATTGGACCAAAGGAGATTTGGGTTTTTTGAGGGAACTTCTCAGCAATTTTTCAAGCAGTTTTCAACTATCTTTCAGTGGGATTTCAGCATACTGTTAGTGGATTACCAGGATGAACATGAGAGAGAGAGAGAAAATTTTTGTGTTTTAGCAAAATTGTTGTTTTATGAATTTCCAGAAAAAGGAAGGTAAGTAATTCTGAATTACATTAATGATATGCATCTAATAAGTTTGCTACTAACACGTTTGCAGAATTATAGACACCTCCAAGAGCAGTATTCCAGGAAGAACAATGTGGTAAAGCAAGAGGTGGTTCAGTCATGAGAACCCATGATGGATATGACGCTCGAGATTCTTACGAGCATGCAGGAGATGCCATGGGAGAAAATGTGCATAATGGAAATGATGACATAGAGTCTAATGGAAGGAGATTCCAAGAGACACCGTCCGAGGTTGCAGCCACCATGAGAAGCTTGATTAAAGCCCAGGAAGAGCAACATCAATTGAATGCTGCCATGTTGTAGAGTTTGACAGACTTGCAGAAGAAGATAGACTCTGGACAAAGTACATCAAGGCCAGAACGCAGTAAGAGCAACACTAGGAGGAGGAGAAGGACTTCCAGTGGATCATCTGACTTTGAAGGATCTAGTGGAGATACAAGTTCATATTCTCATAAAAGGAAAAGAACAAGGCACCATAGGGATTTCTCTCGAGATGAATTTAGGAAAGCTAAACCTCCTACATTTAATGGTGAGATAAAGACTCGACAAGAGGCTGAAGCTTGGATTCTTGGGATAAAGAAGTACTTTCAAGTGTAGGATTATTCAGGAAACATGAAGGCAAGTGTTTCCATATTCAATCTGAATGGACGAGCATCCATTTGGTGGGAACACTTCAAGCAAGTAAAGAAGATCAGTGAAAGGAGATTGAAGTGGAAATAATTCAAGAAGTATGTCAGGCATAAATACCTCTCTGACATGTATTATGATGACAAGATTTAGGAGTTCCATGAGCTAAGATTGGGACAGTAGAGCATGGATGAATATGCAAATAAGTTCTTGTAATTATTGAGGTATGTCCGATACATTAGAGATGAAAAAGTGAAGGTCTAGCGGTTTCTGAGTGGATTGCCCCAGTCTTACAAAGATAGAATTGAGTTTTATGAACCTAGGATCCTTGAAGAAGCGACAAGGAAGGCTAAGTATTGCTATGAGCAAAGAAAAAGTAAACCTGATTACCATAAGGCATGGAAGGACAAGAAGAATGAGAAGTTTGATCAAAGAAAGAAAGGTTTCAAACCTTCTAGATTCAGGAATCAGCAGAAGCAGCCATCCCAAGCTGTGAGTAAGCCAGTTGGAGTGACAAGTGGGAAGCCTAAAGATCCACCACAGAATAAAGGTCCACTCAAATGTTGGAAATGTGAAGGACCCCACTTGTGTAGATATTGTCCACTTGAGAATGAAAGTGCAATGCCAGCTTATAACATTCAGGAAGTAGAAACAGTGGGTCAAGTAGCAAGAGTAGTCCCTAGAATTTATGTAGCATTGGAGGACTGCTAGGAAGATCGCCAGTCAACTGTGGTTGAAGTTGCAGGTAAGATTGTTGAACAATCTGTTTATATTTTGATTGACCTTGGTTCTACTCAAAGTTACATTACTCCTAGAGTAGTGGATATTTGTGCTTTTAAGAAGGTAATGCATAGAAAATCTTGGTTAGTTCAGCTAGCCACTAGGACTAAGAGAAAGGTTAGTGAAGTGGTAGAGAAATGTCCATTGGTCATGAATGGATTGATCACTTGTGTAGATCTGAATGTTCTACCACTTGGTTCCTATGATGTTCTCATCGGAATGGATTAGTTAGAAGCTCACAGAGTGAAGCTTGACTGTTACAACAAGACTCTTGAATGCACAGATGAAGAAGGAAACATAGTAGTTGTGAAAGGTATTCCAAAGGTGATTTCAGTAAGATAGGTTTCAGCAATGCAATTGAAGAAGTTCTATATGAAAGGTTTCCAGTTGTATGCAGCTCATATTATGGAACCAACAGGAGATGAAACTCTTAGGTTGGAGGACTATCAGGTGTTACAAGAATTCAAGGATGTGTTTCCTGATGAGATTCCAGGGCTTCCTCCAAAAAGGGACATTGATTTCACCATTGAACTTGTGCCAGGAGAAGCACCAGTGTCCAAGACACCCTACAGGATGAGTACACCGGAGATGCTAGAGTTGAAGCTGCAACTGCAAGAGTTTTTGGAAAATAAATATATCCGGCTGAGCGTGTCTCCTTGGGGAGCACCGGTTCTATTTGTAAAGAAGAAAGATGGTACACTCAGGTTATGTATTGATTACAGATAGTTGAACAAGGTTACTGTGAAGAATAAATATCCTTTGCCTAGGATTGATGAGTTTGTAGTGGTACCATTTGGTCTCACCAATGCACCAGCTACATTTATGTGTCTTATGAATAGTGTCTTCAGTAAGTATTTGGACAAGTTTGTTCTTGTTTTCCTTGATGACATTCTTGTTTATTCTAAGAATGAGGAAGAACATGAAGAGCATTTGAGATTGACATTGCAATTGCTCAGGGAGCATCAACTATATGCAAAACTAAGCAAGTATGACTTCTACAGATATAGAATACAGTATTTGGGTCACATTATCTCAGAAGAGGGTATATCAGTAGACCCTGAGAAGATTGAAGCCATTATGAATTGGCCTACTCCAAGAAATGTGACAGATGTAAGATCTTTTATGGGACTTGTAGGATACTACAGGAGATTCATTGAAGGATCTTCAAAAGTTGCACATGCCATCACTTCTTTGCAAAGGAAGGGGATGAAGTTCGAATGGACTTCGAAGTGTGAAGAAATCTTCCAGCGGTTGAAGCATCTTCTCACCAGTGTACCCGTATTGAAAGTTGCAGATCCATAAAAAGATTTTGTGGTGTGTACCGATGCATGCGGGCAAGGACATGGAGGAGTCCTTATGCAGGACAACCACGTGGTATGTTATGAGTCAAGAAAGCTGAAGGAGCATGAGAAGAACTATGCCACTCATGATCTCGAGCTTGCATCCATAGTACATGCTCTCAAGATGTGGAGACATTACTTGATGGGTAGAATATTTGAACTCAGAACATACCAATGTGGTCTGAAGTATTTGTTCGATCAAACTACTTTGAATGCTAGGCAAGCGAGATGGCTGGAATTTTTATGTGAGTTTGACTTTGAAATCAAGAACATAAAGGGAAAAGAGAATAAGGTAGCTGATGCAATCAGCAGGAAGATGCAGGAAATGCATGTGGCATCTCTTAGTATTTGCCAATCAGATTTGAGGCAGCATATTGTTAATCGTACTGCTGGAGATGAATTGTATGAACAGGTAAAAGACAAATTGCAACAGCAAAATCTTGAGAAGAGGTATGAGGGATATAAATTGGAAGAAGATGGAATTCTCACTTATAAAGGTAGAATTTATATTCCAAATGTAGCAGATTTGAGGAGAGTTGTTATGGATGAGATCCATTAAGCTCTGTATTCTGGTCACCCAGGATACCAGAAGACAATTGCTACAACTAGAAAGCAATACTTTTGGCCAAGAATGAAAAAAGACACGGCTGAATACATTTCAAGGTGCATGAAATGTCAACAGGTAAAGGTTGAGCATCAACATCCAGCAGGTTTGTTGCAGCCTTTTCCAGTTCTGGAATGGAAATGGGAAGTTATTTCCATGGATTTTATTACAGGATTGCCGATGACTTGGAGACAACATGATTCCATCATGGTTGTGGTAGACAAGTTGACAAAGGCAACACATTTTATACCGGTAAAGTCTACGCATAAGACTGATGACATTGCAAAGATCTTCATGAAGGAGATTTTCAAATTGCATGGATTGCCGAAGGCAATAGTTTCTGATAGAGATGTCAAGTTCACTTCCAAGTTTTGGAAGGGATTGTTTGCGGATTTGGGTACAAAGCTAAACTTTAGCACTGCATACCATCCTCATACAGATGGGCAGATAGAAAGAGTTAATCAGGTGCTTGAGGATATGCTTCACATGTATGTGATGGACAAACCAACCAAGTGGGAAGATTACTTACACTTGGTAAATTTTGCTTACAACAATGGACAGTAGTCATCCTTAGGGATGAGTTCGTATGAAGCCTTGTATAGAAGAAGGTGTAGGACACCAGTGACTTGGGATAACCCAATGAATAGAGTTGTGATTGGACCAGAATTGCTCAAGGAAATGGGGTAAGAGGTTGTAAAGATCAGACAAAATATACTGACAGAAAAGCTATGTAGATAAGCATAGGATGAATAGAGAGTTCAGTGTTGGGGATCATGTCTACCTCAGAGTGAGGGCCAAGAAAAGTTCCTTGAAGCTTGGAAGTTCTGCCAAGCTGTCACCTAGATATTGTGGGTCGTTTGAAGTGCTTGAAAGAATAGGGCCTGTTGCATATAGACTTGCATTGCCTGCTAGTACTAGAGCTCATAATGTTTTTCATGTTTCTTTGCTTAAGAAATATGTACCTGATCCTAACAATGTGATAAATTGGGATGTGATTCAGGTGGAACCCGAGGGAGAGTTCCAAATTGAGCCAATGCGCATCCTCGATAGGAAGGTCACAATGCTCCGGAACTGGGCCATAGGGCAGGTAAAGTTGCAATGGGAGCACTACGGACCTGAAGAGGCTACGTGGGAGTTGGAGGATGCCATGCGATATTCACATCCATTTTTGTTCAATTATGCGGAACACGGTACCAGTGTAGCATTTTGTTCAAATTTTGTAAAGCACTGAGGACAGTGCTATTTAAGGGGGAGGGGAATGTAACACCCCAGTTTTGACCCCAATGTATTAATATACATGATATATATATACATTGTAAATAATCATGGTGCGGAGCTAAAGGCCAAGGCCCACCATTGATTTGGTTATGTTATGTTTCGGATTGGAATTGTCACCGATGGTATATTGGGACATACGACACGTATTAAATTGTGGCATCATGTAAATGTGCATTTTAATTAAATGAACCCAACCAGCTATGTTCACTGCAACCATATTGAGAAGGGGCATGATTTCCTAAGGTTAAGGGTGGGGATGTTAAACCTTGAACATGGAAAAGCCATGTGTCACCACCCTGTTTGATTTGCTCACCTTCCCTTGCCTCATCCAACCACCACCTTAATTGTTTTGTTGTTAGTTGGGGCATCTATTTGTTGGCAGGAAAACCACTACGCCCATGATCCCATTCTCTCGACGACTGCACTCTCTCCAGTGCGACGATTCAGTTTCCTCACGCGGGCTGAGGTAAAAGGATCCACGATCCATTGTTTGGGGGTTTGGTTGGTTCTCCCTTTTCTCGGGGATTGCTAGTCTAGGAGATTTTCTTCCTCCCGTTCACGCAGAAAGATTGTCCCCTTTTTCCTGTTTTGTGCTCCTGATCGGATAGGGTAATGTATTGGGTGTTCATCGCTGAATTGTGACTGTTGGCTGCATCTTTTCCCTCACGTACAAAGTGGGAGTCTATTCCTTCCCCATTTTTTCTACCTGTGCAAGTTCTCCAGTGATTTCTTTGAGGATCGGGTGCTATGGGTTCATGGTTGTTTGTGGGCCGCTGTTTGCCCATGTTTGCTTGGCTTTGATTTTCCTTTTGATTTGGTTGCTGTAGGTTGTTGTGGAATCGTTTTGGCCATGATAGGGCCAAGAAAAATTCAAGGAGTTGTTTTACCCCTGTTAAAGCTTTAATAGTTGGTTTGCTGCATGCACGCATTAGTTTGTCCTTGGACTGCATTGGAGTGGTGAATGAGGGCCTGATGTGCTTGATAAACCTGGTGGGTTGAGAACCACACAGACATAGCTAGTTGGATTTCTTCTCCACAACCCCTGAATAGCACTAGAAGGGAGATCAGGGTCTGAGGGATTGCGTTGGGGAGAAAGGACTCATTTCCTTGTGTTGGGTGTGTGTGGGTGTCCTAGAAGCCATACTGGTTCTGGTGTAGGTGTCTTTAGCTCTTCAACAAGCTCACCAGCTAAGCATTTATCTTTTCCTAGCTCTTGGATGGCCTGATAAACCCAACTTTGTTGGCTTGGCAGATCCATTGTTCGCCTGATAAACCCAACTATGTTGGCTTGGCTGAACTATGTTTTTCCTTATGGTGTTGTTATCCTTGGCTATGTGTAAGCCTGCTAGTTCCTTAATCCTCGGGGAATCATGCCTGGCTTGGGGGTGGCAGCGTTGCTGAGAGATTAAGGAGCACGCTGGCCTATGGTTGGGTGGAACGTTGCAGCGACGTAGCTGGTTGCGGGACAGTTCTCATAAGATAAGTATTCTTGACTAATTTGTTTTGCAATCGTATTTACTGTTAATGAATTATGACGATAAACATGTTGAATGCTGAATGGTATATGAATGCATGTTGTTTGCTTCCGCTATGTATATGAATGATTAATGCATTGCAGTATGTTTTATGTTTTTAAGTTACATGCTTCAACGCTATATGTATGTATGTTCATGTTCATGGGGCTAGATGCCAGGATGTTTGGTGTTTAGTAGCATCCTCTTTCCCGGTCGGAGGGTCGGGGACATTACAATAAACTTAAAATTGAAATGAACAACCTTGTTGTCCACGATTTTAGCACATATTCTCAGCTTCCATGACTTCAATTGAAACAAGGGTGTCCTGTACCATGGACGCAGTTGAAATAGGGGATTTATATACCATGATAGTAGTTGAAACAAGGGCGTCATCTACCACAACAATATCTAAAACAAGGGGGGTTCCCAGGTTGTAAGGTTCACCAGGAAAAAATTCAAAGAGTGTGATGATGCATGAAGTATGGCAAATGAGTGGCCAACATGTATTCTAAATACCCTTCTAAGAGTATGGACACATCAATTTATTTTTGTACTTTTTAATTTTCAAAACGAGGATATAGACAATGTTATCAAGAACTATGATCACGAGGACATGAAATTGCGTGTTTTTGGGAAGAGGGTTTATTTGAACCCTGATTTGGTTTCCAAAGCAACTAAAAGTCCACGTAAATGGGGAGCAATCCTTAGCTCTAGGAAAAACCCCAGGACTCTACAAAATCTTGTTGCAAATTGTCCTTAGGACTTTGAATCACCATGGAAATGATATATTAAGTGAGTGTATGAAGCTAGTCATACACTGGGTTAAATACATATCCATAGATGTCCCTCATTTATTGGCCAAGAAATTGCACTCTACACTGTTGAATAATAAGACGGAGAGGGTGAATTTCAGTTACCCTGGTACACTACAAAAATTATCAATTTGCATCAACCCAGTGTTGTGCAATCTTTCACTAATAAAAAATGCATTAGGAGGTCTAATAGTTCCACCATCTATCAACTTCCGAATCTAGTTGACATGTAGACGAGTCGATTATTGACTTCAACCATCGATTTCACGCAAAGAACATAACATTCCCAATATTTGTAGAATCCATTTGGGCCACAATGTCCAAGGTAAATCCATCATGTGTATTAATTTCTTTTTGTATTTGCATTATACATAAAAGAGGAAGCCATGGTCGTCATTCTAGCTAGGTTTTTCCCCATAGGGGTTTTCCTAGGATAATTTTTGTGTCGAATGTGTGTGGATTGTGTATTTCTTATACTGTCATTTCTCTTACAATTCTAAAAATGAACTAATTAAAATAACTAGTGGTAAGATCCATTGTGATGAACTATTCTAGTGGAATATTCATGGAAATTTACAGATCACTAAGTCAGAGAACTTTCTTACTCTCAAATGGAGGGAGAAATCATCCTTAAAAGAAGAGGCATATGCTACAATAACATTATATTTGGAGGAATTGAAAGCATTTGGAACATGATGGTATAGCCTATAGAATCTATTAGTAAATTCATGAAATTACTATCCATTATTTATCCTCAAGGAATTAAATTATTTCAAATGGTACATGTTATCTTTCTTGACCCACCCTTTCTTGATGCATTTTTCTATGAATCCCTCCCCAATAAGTTTGGATTTATTGGGAATATTATTGAATCATTTTGTGGCCTCCTCATCTAGGAAAGGGGAAAACATTTGAGAGAACATATCATTTGCTTCAATTGAGAAATTATCAGTACAATCCTCGAACATTGTGAGTTGATATTCATTTGTCAATCCATTTTCTCCATTAAATTTGGGTAGAACTTTGAGGTATCACTCTAGTAAGTATCCTAGTTGATTAGTTAGGGGTAGTACTAGAGGATTGAATCAAGAAACTAGCAAATGATTTGGAATATTTAGGCCATCCATGTTAGGGCTATGACTTATGACTAGTATCTAACTAAAGTTGTGCACAATGGGATGGGGTATATGATGAACAAATCTCTGTAGAGTGGGTATAACCATTTTCTAGGAGATGCAATGGAATTTGACGATTATGATGTAGGACTTAGAGGCACTTTCTTATAAATGAAGAATAATATTTCTAGGAGATGCAATGGAATTTGACGATTATGATGTAGGACTTAGAGGCACTTTCTTATAGATGAAGAATAATATGGGAATTAGGTCCCAAGTTTTCCTAGGCGATCAAAATAAAGAGGGCTATGGGAAATATTTACCAATTGAGAATCTTGAACAAGAGGTGTGTCTTCAAACTGAAATGATGGTGCTATATGCAATGGCCATCATGTTATTAGAGAATCAATAGTATTAAAAAAGTACAGGGGGACGATATCATGAAGTCTAGGTGTCTGACATTGGCTTTAGCATGAATTTCCCTTTTCTTTTTCCATACCTAGTTAAAATCTCTTAGAGGGAGAGCTAGTCTTCCCTTTGATTGAGATATTTTGACTACAGATATGGAATCTAACTTCTCTTAAGAATGGGTTGTACCTAATGGATTCTATATGGGGGTGGATTTTCTAGTAAGAGGATATCCCTTGGATATCCTTTAGAGTAATAACTTCTAGTCTTGTGATACCAAAGATTCAATGAACCTTTTTCTTGAGCAATGTTGTCACTAAGAAAATTGGATGCAAAAGGGATGTATGTGCTCCTAGGTGTATAGCATGCAACATTTCAAGAGTTGGTGGAGTTGATAGGTGAGATATTTTTCCTCAAGTGGCTAGTACTTTCTCAGAATAAGCAATATATATAATTGTAGTAGGGGGGGAAAGTGATTTATTCCCCTTAGTGGAGTTTCCAAACACCTTCCATTAAGATGGAAATTTTCCAATAGGCCAACCATAGGTGATAGTTTGAAATCACTAATGGATATTCCATAATGTTTATATCATTGTATTCCTTGAGGAGTTTTAAGGGATGAGTAATGACTTCTGAAATTTCCTTGAACACGGTGCCACTTTGTCATGTTTTTCCCCAAGTTGTACCCCACACCACCCTTGGTGTAATATGATCATTCTTGCTATAATATCTTATATGTATGTATGTCTCAAAGTGAAATGCAAATACTTTTTAGGAGGAATTTATCCAAGGCCAAGAAGGGTTGTGTAGGACGCACCTTCCTATGCCACTTTAGACCATCAAGCTAATTCTTGGGTCAAGGTAGGGAACCGTATATTTAGGAGGAATAATTCCTATTCTATCACCCTAGGGTGTGTGTGTGTGTGTGTGTGTGTCTATATATATATATATATATATGGTGCATGAAATCTATCCTAACTATTGGTGAATATCTCTCAAATGTTATATTAAGACGTGAAAGAGGAGAGGATGGAAGGATAAATGACTCTAATGTTGTTGATCCCATTGTATTTGCTTTCCAGAAATTTGGCTAGCCTCACGAATATGATTTTTTGGTAGCCTCATGGTTATAATTTTTCACGGGGTCTTCACTTGTTGACCAATATCCTATCACGTTAGTTCATATTGTGGGTTTTAAAATTATCAAAAATTGAACCAATATATTGCAGGTATTGGGGGGGATGAGGGGTTTAAGGTGGAGGTGGGTAGGGTGGTTTATAAGGATTGAGGTATACAAATGGGTGGGGAGGAGGTTTTAAGTATTGGGAGGCGGTTTCAACAAATAGATTTTGGGTCAATATCTCTCGAAATTAAGCGTATTCTTTAATATCCCACGATCTTATGTGCTATGTGAGAGGTTCACTAAGTGAATTCCCTATGTAATTTTTTCGATATTTGTACTACATATGCTAAGATAGAATCAACTTTATGCTAAGTCGAGTAAATTTTTATTTAAGCAAAATAAATTTAGTATTTGGGACACATCATATATGAGGAAAGGATAATAGTAGATCTAAGGAAGATTGAAGCTATCATGGGTTGTCATACACCCATAAGTGTATCATAGGTAAGGTCATTTATTGGATTGGTAGGTTATTACTAAATATTTATAGAAGGATTCTCAAAAGTAGCATATCCAATTACCTCATTGCAAAAGAAAGGTGTCAAACTTGAGTGGACAACACAATGTGAAGAATTTTTTTAGCAGCTAAAGAGATTGCTCACCACTACATGAATTTTCAAAATCACTGATTGAAAGGAATATTATGGGGTATGCACATATGCTTGCAAAGAAGAAATCGATAGAGTGCTCATGTTGAATGGACATGTGGTCTGTTATGATTCTAGGAAGCTGAAGGAGCACGAGAAAAAATATGTTAGACATGATTTAGAGTTTGTTGCAATATTTCATGCCTTAAACACATTGAGGCATTATCTCATGTGTTGGTAGTTCAAATTAAGGACTGATCACAATGGGCTGAAATATTTGTTTGAAAAGAAGATTTTGAATTACATACAAACAAGATGGATGGAATATATTTATGAAATTGATTTTGATATCCAACATATAAAGGGGAAGGAGAACAAAGTTGCATATGCCCTTAGTAGAAGAGTACATGTAATGCATGATACAACCATTAGCACATGTAAATCATATTTAAGAACCAAAACATGTAATGCATGCTACATCCATTATTCTTTAGTTAATTATGAGGATCATTTTGTAGGCCAAACTATTGATGGTATAGTGAACAATTCATTTAACATTGGATTTTTGATGTATGTTAGAGTGGGTGACACTAATAGAGTCCTACAAAATTTTGTATTTAAGTATTGTCTCTACTTGTTTCTAATGAAAATGGCATTGCACCAAATATCAAGGTAATAAGAAAAGATGACACAATGCTTATTTTTCCCAAGTATCCTCCTTGTAGAAAAGGGCTAAAAGCATGGCCATGCAATCAACTCCAGTGTTTTCATTGCTAGATTTGGTGTTTCTTGTGGATACTCATGGAATCATAACGATTTCTATACATGATGATCACGCCATTCATCCATAGTAACCAACTGATCCCATCCCTATTGTAAATATTTCTCATTACTAAGATTTTCTCTTGGTGTAAAGAAGATATGGCAGTGGTTGTCATTAGAAACTTACTATATGAACCCCTTGTGCATGACCCATGTTTTGGGGAAGAATATAACAAGTGGGAGAGTGTTGGACATGTTGTGTACGCTTTGCAGGTAGAATTTATTCTCATCCTAGTACAAGGAGCATTTGGAGGGGGTCTGATCACCCCCTTGGCAAGGGATGTGTGGAAGGTCATCAAAACCTAGTCGAGGTTTTGAGCACATATCCCTTGAAAGAAAATTTTGAGTCCATTTTTTTTCCATTTTGTGCCTTTTTAACCCATTGTAAACTAATTATAATTAAGGAAAAATGGTTGTAATCTAATCATGATTAACATACTAAGGTTTTGGATGCTTCATGATACATAAATATTGTATTGTGAATGATGTTAATACAATAAGATAAAGGGAGGTGCAAATCTCAGTCAATCTTAGTTATATTATTTCTTTGCTAAAGGGTTTCCATGGTAAATCTTTTTGTATTGTGTATGTACCATTACTATTCTTATGTTTTCTATTCTATTAGTATTGATTTTTTGCACAACATCAATATGAATTACCAAATGCTAGATGTTGGACAAGGAAGTTATTTAGCCCACTTATATGATATGTGTGGCCATGGATGTAACAACCCCTCTGTTACTCTGATTATTTAGCAAGTGAAAATGCAAGGAAAATAAATACAATCTATTTTTACATAAAGATAGATGATTTTAAAAACTATTTACACAAATATGAATTATATTAAAAAGGGAATTATTTAGTTGCTGAAACTTGTGAAATGGTTAGGTTTTGGCTATGGGAAAAATGCAGTTAGGGTTGGCATGCGGTGAAGAAATGTTTTCCACTTTGAAGGGTATTATGCATTGGGATATTTGGGGAGATCGAGCCCGGGAGGAAGCATAAGAAGTATGCGATTTTTCTTGTAGAATGAGCTTGAAGCTATGTTGAAGTGTGAAAAGGGAGAACCAACTCCCTTTGAGAGGAAGAAAGGCGATGATCACCATGAGACAATAGCTACGTATATTGGGTGCTCATCTTTTGTGAGGAGGAAATCCCTAATTAATACTTGAGATAGTTCTCTTTGAGATCACATATCATTGTAGTTTGTTGCTAAAAAGAATAAAATGATTATCGTTGGAAGCTTAGAAGCGAAAATAGGCATCATTTGTTGGAACTGCACTTTGTATTGAGTACAGTATTTGTGTCTTCAAGGTAAACCATCCTTATATGCCATGTGCTTATGTATGGTTGAAATAACTTCTATGCATTATAGTATTGCTAAGGAAGGATTACTGCACCTTTATGCATTGATTGATTGAGAGAGACGAGAGCCATATTCTTTTGAATGAGAGAGATCAGACCCATATTCTTTTTACTTCTTTTATCCCGAGGGATGAATACCCCAATCTTTGAATTGGTTGGAACCAATTGAAATAGGGTATACAAATTGTGCATGAGTGTAACTCTTATGTTGTGAAAGGTGCACTCCAGATTGAATGAAGTGTTGGGTCTATTCTATGATGTCTTGGTCAATTTTAAAGAGAGACTGGTCCCGCTTAAGGAGAACCAACTTCACTCTCTTAAATTATTGCTCTATCAATCTAAAGAGAGAACAATTTGTCTGTACATTTGTGTTTCTACTTATGTTTATTATCAGGAACTGACTTCACTCTCTTAAATTGTTGATCTATCAATCTAAAGAGAGAGAGCAGTCTGTCTGTACAATTGTGGTTCTACTTATGTTTATTTTCAGTTAGAGTGGCCTTTCTATAGAAGTTGCGATCACATGCGTAAGTGTATTAACAATCTATTGAAAATTTGAGACTTGTACTCTATGGATGAGCGGAGCCTTAAACCCATGCCCTTTTCGTTGTTGTATAAGTTGTTTGTTACTTATATCATGTGAAATAGGAATGGTCCAATTGTGAGCCAAACCCCTGCATGTTTCATCAATTATTTGTATTCCTTATCTTTGTAGATAATAGACACATTCTATTAACATCTTTTGTCTAAAGAATATCAAAGCCCATTTGATTAGTTGAAAATGTACGAACTCCATTTTAATGTGCAAGAACTAAGTCTCTTGTATGGATTCCCTAACTAATAACTCCAAAGATGCAGTGTCATGTTTCCATAACATGCACTTATTTATAGAATATAATTGTAGTTAAATCAAGTAGAAACCAAAATATAATGGTTTCTCTCTCTCTCTCCCTCTTTATAGAGTAATCTTGTCAAGATGAAAAAAAAGGTTAAAGAGTCAAATATGATAGTTAGTATATTCTCTTAAAGTGGTGGTGGTGAGAGTAGTAAATGTACATTTAATAGTTTCCTACATTTTACATATTGTACATTTAAAGTAAGAAGACCTTATTATTGTAAAGGGTGATACTATGAAAGTCCTTGTAATAAGAAAAAATAAATATTTTGATAGTGATTTCTGTGAAAGAGACCTTGAGAAAAAGGAAGAAGAATTGCAACATTTGTGTTGCAGATTTGTAACCTTTTTGTTAGATAAAATAATAAAATATTAACAATTCTTGGTGGGCGTAGCCCCTAGTTGGGGTGAACCACGTATATTGGTGTCTTTCTTTTATATTTTGCATCTTATGTAGTTCATCTCTACTTTAATGTTATTTGTTATATAGATACAGATTTTATTTTATGTGTAATCTTACCCAAAAGAATTATTTACTTAATGTACAAGTTTACTTTCAAAATGACAATGAATGAATACAAGTGCATTGCCTTATGCCTATATTAGATTTAATTCTTTTGAATGATGGCTTTAATAAGCATGGATTATTGGTATGTTTTTATGCTATTGTTTATGTTTGAAGGAAGCAACGACCATATGATAAGTACTTAAAATGTGGCTTTGTGTTGAATTATAATCACCTAGATGCAATACATATAAGTTTGATAATTTATTGAGAACAAACTTTAAACAAGACTTTATGCTAATAATTAAGGATTATATTAAGGATAAGACTTTATGCTAATAGTTAAGGATAAGTTTAATAGAGTTTGAATACGATTTAAGCAGGGATCTCCTTGAGATTATATATTGGATTATGGTGTATCCTAAATATGATATATCATGTCATGTGAACAACGGTAATAAAAAAACCCGTCTCTTTAAAAATTACTTGTGGATTCCGGGTTTGTTACAAAATGGTATCAGAGCAGTTTCCAACGCTTGGACCTAATGGACTCACCTATATACATGTATGTTGTGAATTTTGTGATTTGAATATGAATAAGTGGAGCAAGTTTATATACAATTAAAATGCAAAAGTAAATATATGAAGTGTGATATATTTAATTTATGTAAGAACATACTCATGCTACTTTATATGCATAATGATGTGAGTGCAAGTTTATGTCTAAGTCTCTGAAAAATTTGCTAAAAGAGTTTAGTGAGTAGTGAGTTTATATCTATGATAAATGACTAATGGAAACATGATGTAGTTAAGCTGGTAATTGCTAAAACAAGTTTTATAGGTATTCAAGACAAGTAAGATAAAAGTTATGATTAACATATATAAGTAGAAGTAATTAATACAAAACTCTCAACATGACAAGTTAGACTATGAGAACATGACTTTGATTTCATATAGAGTATGTATGATAGTTGCACACAAATTGGGCATAAATATAAATATCATTATGTTTATATTATACATTATGTAAATATTGATGTTTAAATGAATTAAGGAAAAAAAATAATATGTAACTTTTATGTTTGTTGAAATTTGGATTGACCAAAAAACATTATATAAATATTAATGTTTAAATGAATTAAGAAAAAAAATTAATATGTAACTTTTATGTTTGTTGAAATTTAGATTGACAAAAAAAACCTTATGTGAATAATCTTCGCAAAAAGTTGTTAATGTATTGTATACTATAAAAAAACTCTAAAAACTGATCAGCAAACCGATTCATTTAAATTCAAACTAAAAAGTTTGTAAACCCGATTCGTTCAAAATAAAGCTAAAGTATCTCTAACTTAAAGTCATTTTAAATAGAATTAAAAAAATTATGTAATCCAAAATCATTCTAAGTGGAACTAAAAATTCTGTAATCACAAGTCATTCAATTTAAAAATATGACCGTTAAAATCCAAATGCCGAAACCATCAGTCACCCGCAAATTTTTGGATAACAAGACACTTTCAAAATCCCCAGAACCCATACAAGCTGCCTTCCTGATTTGCGAAGCATTAATCGCCCGATAATAAGCATGGGCAAATAATCAGCCCCGGTTGCAGACATGCGCACATATGATAAAAATCATAACTCGCTGATAATATTGGCCTTGTGACCATATTTTAAGTTATTTACCCGACCATTTGCATGGAGACCCACCTAACCTCATTGATGGACTGCTTACTCCGTTTGCTGCCACTTTCAAGTCCCTACCGTCCTCCGGTAGATGTCCGACTCCTTTGTTCATTGATCGATCATCTACCAGACTGCGCGACCCACCTGATGTCGTTGATGGACTACTCACTCCGTTTGCTGCCACTTTCAAGTCCTTACTGTCCTTCGGTAGATGTCCTACTCCTTTGTTCATCGATCGATCATCCACCAGACTGTTGCAGGCAGTCCAACAATCCTCTTCTTGCGTTCAACGACCTCATTTCTTGCTCTCTCATCTGCCAGTCCACTGTCGGAGCTCACCGTTCAAGCTCAAACTGCATCCACCACGCATCTCCCTACAGTTTCAGATTGCCGCATCTTCAAGTAATCTCTTTTTTGGGTAGAAGTTATTAAAGGTAATTTCAGATGTTGGGTTGCTTTACTTTTCAAAAAGTTCAAATCTAATTCCAGATATCAGATTTTGGATCTTTTCTGATATGAGATTTCATATATAATTTCAGATTTCAGATGATAAACTACGTTCATACACAAAGCCATGGAACTTAACCAATGCCATGGAATGTAGCCAATGATGGCAGCCTAATGCTTTACATATAAGAAAGAAAAAAGAAAAAATCCCTTAGGGAGGGTCGAGGTTGCAGATGCTATGGTAGTGCCATCAACTCTCATACCTCCTTCTTCCATGCGTTATTCAAGACCTTTGAGGGTATGCAACCAACAAAATAACTCAGCATTGTGAAAAACCAAGTACATACATACTCCCAAACACAAAAGGGAAACGAGCTGTAGAATCTTTTTATAGTTGTTGCTCATTACATGCTGCATGTGAATGCTTTATATAATTCTCTTGGAAGCTTCATCTCCGTGGCAAGGAGCTTGAAAATGATCTCAAAAAGTCCACCCAAATCTACAAACTTTGCAAATGAAGGTTCAATAGGTCTCTTTATAGTTGAACATTCATAGCTCAAATGGGCTCATTATGTAATTTTAAATAGTGATCCTTGACACTTCAAAAACTGATAAAATTAAAATTAGAGTATCATTGGTATTCTTTTGAACACATGCAAATTTATTTTAAATGACTAATCAATAAGCTGAGAGCCATTCCTTCCATTGTATTAACTTAATAGCCATGTGTCCACTTGCATTTTCAATAAGATTAACTACAATGATGATTGATTATTTCATACTCCTAGGGCCCAAATTGTCCCATCATTAAAAGTTACATCTGGATACAATTAGCCAACTCTTTCCAAACACACTGAAATAAGGAACCAAGGTCCAGATACAAAATTTTTTTAGCAAAAATCCTAAAACTGCCTGCAACCAATTCTGGTTGCACACAATATTCAAAATATCATTTAACAAAGTCAGAGGTATTACATACAAAGTTCATCATAAACTTGAAAAATATTGTATCTTTCGATTTTAAGTTGATTAACAACCAAAAGACTCGTTCAAACAAGAACATTTTGCATTTTAACGCCCCAAAAATAAGGCATCCTTTCCATATATAAAAAGTTGTCATAACTGCTTCTCCATAAACTAAGCCTACAATGACTATTGTACATGTGAATTCAATTATTTCAAGGGCCCTGTCTGCCTTCCAAAGCTTAATCTAGTTAATATTTTAGCTTTAGAGTGCTGAGCCAATCTCATCTTTAAAAATCCTTGCTTCCTATGAAAAAAGATGGATTTAGAGACTATTATTACACTTGAATGAACAACTAGTTGTCCCCCTCTAGCAAAAAATTGGGGCAAAATACATTTTTCAAAACACAAAATGTCAAACTCAAAACAATGTTTCTTCTTTTCTTTTTGCGTAGATTACCAGCATTTTATGGAAGTCCATAATCTACATTCTAACTATACTTTTTACCAAACCCCAATAATAGGGAGAGTGATCTCTTCTATAGAATCGAAACCATTTTTTTTCTCTCTCCGCTCATTTGAGATTGAATCAAGTAATCAATTTCATGATCGAAATGCATTTCGTTCCGTTTCTTCTACCAGGAGATGCTATAGTCGCCTGGTGGATGCAGTTTGACCATGAACAAGGAGCTCCGGAGTGGCTTGGTAGCCGATGCAGTTCACTAGCAGACGGGAGTGCAAGAAGTGAGATCATTAAACTCAGGGGAACAAGGATCGCTGGACTGCACAGACTTGCAGGACGGTGGATGATCGATTGAGTTCGCTGGTTGCATTGACGAACAAGGGAGTCACACCTTTGCGGGAGGGTGCTAGGGACTTGACGGTGGCAGCAAACGGAGTGAGCTTTCCGTCGACCACTTGGTGGGCCCGGTGCAATAAGCCCTGCAATGTACAAGGACGAGGTGAACATTGGTTGTCCTTATATTTGCAGTAACCGCTGTCGTCAGAATTTTGATACTTCTGGCGGTACACTACGGGGAAGAACTTCTCCAGAAACGGATCCATGGATGTCACTCCGCCTGTTATTCACAATACAGTTCAGAATTCAACAAAACCCACTGAAGCAGATAAGCTTCCATTATTCTGACATCCGCCTGTTATTCACAATACAGCTCAGAATTCAACAAAACCCACTGAAGCAGATAAGCTTCCATTATTCTGTTCATTATCAGTTCATACCATTATTGGCTATAACCTGGAACTGAACAATTTGCAAGCATTGAAAAATATACTTACCCATATCGTAGCCGAAGATGGAGCCTCCAATAGCGGCAACCATGGACGCAACAACATAGATCGTTACTGATCGGCCCTGGTATTGCTGTGACACTCCCACTCCATGCAGAGAACCGCCGGCCATCTTCTACAAATCTGAATCCTGCTTTATGAGCTGTTGGACCAACGTAACGTTATCAGTGCTGCGAATTGCCGGTCTATCTCAACAGTGCTCCATAAAAGCAAGCTGGGATGGGTGACTTGGTTTGACGATGTTGCTCTTTATAAGCAGCTCCACAACAACAGCCGGCTAATTTGGCCAATTTTAGATCGACTGTATCCTCCCACAGAATAGAACATGCATCCTTGCAAGATCTATCCCAAATATGGAGAAATTTGCAATATGCTTGAAGGAAATTTATCTCCAGACCTCACTAATATTCGATATATTTAGTTCACTGATATAATATTCTTAACAGTTCGTTTTTAATGTAATATTATTGGATATATTTATTATAATAACAATTCCTTTTGAAGAATATTATAGATGGTTATTGATTTTTGAAAACATATTTATTTAAATAAAGTTTTAAAATACATATTTAAATTAATTATATAAAATTATTTAATATTTAAATTATCTCTTTGTTAAGAATAAATTGTTACATATTATTAATATAATTTGTTTAGCTTAATAATTATGTTGGCAGTTGTTTAAAATTTTAAACAAACAATTATAAAACAGGAATATAAAAGATAATTGGTAGTTAGGTGATGAGTGTATAATTTGTAGCTATGCATGGATAACTTATAGTTGATGAATGGATAACCAATACATGGATAACTAGAAGAATCTGAGATAAACTAAAATATGACAACAAAAAAATTCTAAAGTACCTTCCATTTCATAACTATATTTCAACCATTTGATTGTCCAACCACAAAGTATATAAATATGATAGTATAAAATATAGTGTAACATAAATTACTTGTTATTGCCCATTTAAAATTAATTCCACAAATGATATTAAATGTTTAAATTATACAATTTAGTTCTATGATAATATTTTAAGTATTAAATAAATTTTGTCTAGAATAATGTTTTATCACTCCCCATTATGTGGTTGGAATAATGGATGGGAACATTACTTTCTAATATACTTTTTAAATATACTTTTTATTGTTTCACAATGTTTGTGACGCTAACAATTTTTCTTTCTCACCTCTAAAAATATAGACATTTTAGGGAAAAAGAACTAGCTAATTTATTCATTGTTTTCATCATATAGGGCCTAATTTTGTTGTGAGTGATCTGTCGCCTAATTCTAGTATTTTGTTTTGTTACCTTTGAATTCATTCATTAGAGCCATTTTCTTTTTCCTTTTTCCTTATAATTATTTTTATTCCTCCTCATTCTAATCATCTTCTTTATCATCCTTGCATAGACCCAAAGTGTGCTTAACTTATGGGAATCCAAAGTTTTAGTACGTTTGCATTGATTGCATTGATAGCGAATGTTTTTTTTGTCATTGTTGTTTAATGTGTCTTCATAGGTCTTAATACGTGGATACAATGTAGATTGCTCTTTCTTTTGAAAATCAGAAATTGTGATTTTGTTGATTTATAATTTTATTTTTTAATTTTGATGTGTTTTTTATTTCTTAAAAAATGGGAGTTTAATGACATGCTAGATGCCTCATTTCATGTTGCCGTCCAGGAAACTCTTGCAAAGAATCAAGAAGAATTGCAAAAAGAAATAAAGATTAACAATGCGACGCTTAAGCAAGAGATAGAAACACAAGTACTACCAGATATGGAGGCATGATTAAACAACAAAATAGACGCTATAAGTAAGATAGTAGAGAAAAGAAAAACTAAAAATCACTGCCAACAATGAAGCAATTCATATATGTCACTTTCATTGTCCAGCAGTTTCGAGCCACCATCAAACCATAAGGAAAAATGAAATCAACGTCGCCCTTACAAAGTGCACCCCACCTAAGGCAAAAATAGAGTTGTCGAAATACAATGGGAGTGAAGACCAATGCGTTGCTTGGCAGAACAAAGTAGAAGAATACTTCGACATTTACAACATTCAATCTGACGAGGAGAAGGTGAAATATGCGTCAATGCATATGGAAGGGTACGCCTATAATTGGTACTGATGGTGGAAGAGAGATAATTTTACCTACACCTGGAACTTGTTCAAAAATGATTTTTTTAATAGGTTTCTGAGGAATCAAAGAAGATGAATTTTTCAATAAACTTACCAGACTACAGCAAGTCGAAAACGTTGAGGAATTCACTCATCAATGGGAATCCTTATCAACACAAGTATTTGGGTTGTCTGACAAGCAAAGACTCAAAACCTATTTAGGAGGTCTTAAACCACACCTCCAAAAAGAGTTAAAGTTACATGACATACCTAACGTAGAAGTAGCAAGACGTAAAGCAAAAGCCGCAGAATGCAAATTGGAAGGAATAAAAACAAAAGACGATAGCCATTATCGACAAGAAAAAGAGACACAATGTAGGTACTGTGCAGATACTTGGTCTCCTGGCCATCAATGCCACAAACCTCAATCACATGCCTATGAAATGGAAAATAAATCAAAGTCATCTAACGGTTACTCTGAAAATAAAAATAAAAAGAAGAAAAACATATGTCGTCGATGCGGTGATGATTCGAACCCTGGTCATAAATGTAGGAACAATGAGACAATACAGTGCAAAATCATCAATGGAAAGGAAGTGCAAGTCTCTGCACAAGAGACATCGTCTGATTCTAATACTAACACTGAGTCAGAATGAAGAACGACACTAGGAAAAAACTTAAGCTTTGAGGATAAAGCTTCCTTAAAGGCAGTGGCAATGTAACAAATATAAAATAAATTATTAAATAGATTAGTTAATTATGAAAGGGTGTGATCCTTCACGCGCAAAGCCTATAAAAGCGAGCCTCCATTGTAAATTTTACCCATCATCTTTAATATATTATTTATTATTCATATTCATTATCACAATGATAGTCGGATTCGACTAACGGACAACCGGATTTGGTTGCTCCAATAAATATATAGCATAACTAAGTTTATACTATTTATGGGAATCCAAAATTGTTTGCATTAATAGTGAATGTTTTTTTTTCATTGTTGTTTAATGTGTCTTCATAGGTCTTAATACATAGATACAATGTAGATTGCTCTTTCCTTTGAAGATCATAAATTGTGATTTTGTTGATTTATAATTTTATTTTTTAATTTTGACATGTGTTCTTTATTTCTTAGAAAATGGGAGTTTAATGAAGATAAATATATAGCATAACTAAGTTTATACTATTTATGGGAATCCAAAGTTTTAGTACGTTTGCATTAATTGTGAATGTTTTTTTTCATTGTTGTTTAATGTGTCTTCATAGGTTTTAATACGTGGATACAATGTAGATTGCTCTTTCCTTTAAAGATAAGAAATTGTGATTTTGTTGATTTATAATTTTATTTTTTAATTTTGATATGTTCTTTATTTCTTAAAAAATGAGAGTTTAATGAAGATAAATGTATAGCATAACTAAGTTTATACTATTTTATGTGAAATACTTAAGATTATTTTATAAAACATATATCATCATCATTATAATGTCCACAACCTAAGAAAAAAATGCATTGCAAACTATTACAATGGTTACGCGTGGAGTTAAAAGTGAAGAGTAAATAAGCGAGATCAAATTTTATGTTGGTATAAAGTATCAAAGCCAAGATTCAAACATAGTCCAATGGGTTATGGGCCATTGCACTTACACTATGTCACTGTAATGTGAGTTTAGCTATAATTAATCTACTTTGAAAGAGGTTGCATGGCCTTTACACTTCTATTGCACCATTATGATGTCTTTTTAATTAGATTGAGTATAATTAAAAAAAAAACACACAAGAAGAATTGATTGAATTAAATTATAGAATATATATATTCAGGCATGAAATCTCTATACATAATATAATCACTCTATTATTTCACTTTTTCAAAAAAGTGACTCATCACAACCATGTCACTAGTATAGTACGCATAATATCCATCTTGACACAATTACACCAACTTGTTTATTTATTTATTTATGTACATTGCATAAAAAACTATACCGCATTCTCTTTATTTCCCCATAGTGCAATGAGAACAAATACATCATCTAGAACCAAAATTCAAAAGATTGATCATCTTACGTTTATTCAAAGTTGAATTTTTGAACATTAACTTGAAAAGGACAAATAAAAACACCATTAATATATAATGAGCCCATTAATCAAGTCACATAATTCTATAACAACAATAGAAACTTAATTATGATCCAATGAAGCCATATCCTATTAAATGTGCATCTCTTGCCATTTCAAAATTGGACATGGAACCATTGGATTAAGAGGGACATGTTATGATTTTTGTACCAAGAAGGCACATTTCTACAACCCGGGTGGGGGAGAAGTGTCTATATGTCCCATGAAAAAAGAGTAAAAATAAGAATGCATGCATGAGTGTGCTATAACATAGTGGTAAGAGGGCAGTGCCATTATGTCCCATAAATATAAACAAAAATAGCAATAAAAATAATAAAATTAAAAAATTAAAAAATAAGAATTCAAAATAATAAAATAATAAAATTAAAAAATAAGAATGCATACATTAGTGTGTTGTAGCATAGGGGTGAGAGGGAAGCATATGTCTATCCCATGAAAACAAAAATTAAAAAATTAAATTAGTGGTAAGAGGGATATCTATTGTAGTTTAGAGGTGAAAGCTTTGCAGATTTTGATCTTTCTCGACACTTTATAGAACTAGAGTTAGATGAGTCTATATTGGTTTCACATATGCATCATTTTCATATCCATTAAGTGCACATTGCTTTGCATCAATGAAAAAACCACAAAAGAATCATACCTTTACGTCTCAATGGAAAATATGTCACCTATGTCTTTACTTAAAACAAAGTAATTATCTCATGTTAGGTATAGTTTCATACTATCAAGGCATGCATATATTCACATTGCTAAGTGCAACATTCCAAATAAACATGCATCATTGCAATATTAAATATAATTTTTCTTCTAAGCAACTGTTTCAAAGTATGTTGAAAATGTGAGTTTTAGTTTTCACACTGTAGTCTCTTATTTGCACACTAAATTTTCTTGTTTGTGACCTAAATACAATTTGCACCAGTCAACTACTTTGATAGATGATTTGAATCAGATGCATCATGGCGCATTTGGTACCCCCTAAGTATTTATTTCACATCAACACTCATGCCATCATGTTCACTTTTTCCATGCTTGGTATTAAAAAATATTTAAGTATCTTGAACTCTTATCTCTTTATGAAACTAACTCAGTTAGTAACAAAAGTGTGTCAATTTGAATTGTTCCACACAACCATTAAACCAAATCCAATGCTTTTCAAATGTTATCTCATTTTTTCTAAATGATTCAGATATCAACCCAAATACATTTCTACAAATATGTCATGTTCATGGTCATCACTAAAATAAAATAAAAATACATTATTCTGGAGTGTTATCCTAGCCATTGACATTCAACTATACATGTCTATACAAGATATGCATGAATTACATGTCTATACAAGATATGCATGAATTTAGACACCTACACATGCAGGGAATCCATCAATAAAACTTTGATTTTAGTACGCAATACCATATATTATATGTATTTGTGAATGAATGTGTGTAAATACACATAAAATACCTATTCTATTCGTAATTATGGTACTCACTTTGTATTACTATCGGAGGAGAAAATGTGCAATTCTTGGTGAAATCTACCGCTTAGAGGATTATTCCTAGCTTAAATACCTCATAAAACCATTTGAATGGGGTAACTTGCCACATGGACATATGAGAATGTTTGATATTTTTTAAATTTGGTTTTGAAACTCCTCCATAAATTCTTAAAAGAAAGTAAATTTCTTTAAGTCAACCCTCTTAAAGACTAAACACGAAAAAGAGAACAAATCCATAGTAACGTGCTTATATCAACCCCTCCATGTGATCATGATATATGATAATATACGAGATGTGGGATCCATAGGAAAATTCCTATGCGACAATGTTATATTACCATATTCGGGGCATCTTCTTCCACCTATACATGCTTTACTTAAAAAACAAATCTTTGGAATTCCTTCTTCATAATGTTATTGCAAATAAACTTGTACACTATAGGAGGGGAGGGTCACCTTGCGTATGACTTTTGTAGAAATCTACAAATTATGTATCATAATAGAGATATAATATAATATGGTACTAACAATAACAAGTAGTACTGACTATGTCGAGACTAATCTACTGGAGTTTTAATTTATTAAACATGTTAATGCCAATCTTGACACTAGAATTATTTTCTTGAAATTCCTCAAATAGTTCAACTTTCATCATTTCCATAACGTCTTTACAATGCTCATCACACATGCTACTGAATAAGAATCTCTAAAATAATGTTTTTTATTCGATATAGCATGGGAAAGGGTTTCCCAAATTCTAACACCTTCTCGTTAATTCTTTTTGGAAGTCTATCTTTATAGAGTTTCCTCCAAATAAGATCCCAACAAGAAACTTCATCATTTTCATCTTTTAGACTGTGAATTTAGTATCCATTATATGAATGACCATAATTGCAATCTTAGTAACATCTTAAATCAAGTCTTTAAGGGTTGTAATTCAATCCCTCTATCTTTTATATAAATGGCACTTTGTATTGATATAATTCAAAATATAGTAGCTTTACCTATAAGTGAGATTATATATATGCACTATAAATTAAGCATAAAAATGCTTAAATCCAATTATTCAAGATGTTTTTATGCTTGCTAACATACTTTTCATTGATTTACCATGTTTGTAGGTATAGATGCTAACAAATTCTCCTTCTAATTATTCAAAATATACACATTTTAGAGGAAACAACTAACCAATTTATTCAATTGTTTTTACCATGACCATCCTAGTCTTGTTATCAGTGATCCATCCCCTAATTTTGGTAGTGTGCTTTGGTATCTTTCAATTCATTACACCCATCTTCTTTTACCTTTTATCCCTATGATTATTTGTATTCCTCATCATTCTAATCATCTACATTAACATCCTTCCATAGATTCAAAATGTCTTAAACTTAGAGGCATCCAATGTTTTAGTGTGTTTGCATTGGCAATGCATGTTTTAAAAGTGTTATGGTTGTTTAATATGTATTTGTGAGTCTTAATAGGTGGAAAGGTTGTATATTGATCCATCCTTGAAGTTTAACACTAATGATTTTGTTGATTTGTAATTATAACTTTTTCTGGATAATTTTGACGTGTTTCTTGTTTTGTGGGTGAAAATGCAAAGATAGGAAACATAAAGATAAATATAATTCTTGTTCATATTTGTAGGATATCATATATGTTATATATATCTATATAGGTCTCAGGATCAGTTATATGCCTTACAGTTAGTACATAGACATGTACAACAAAGCATGTGTTGTGTTACCTACTTGATACAAGTGTATGTGGATTTAGACATGTCACGATCAATGAAAGTAAGTTTCATAGACATATGGATTATGAATAGTATAGTGATTGAGAAAGATCACATCAAATATGTTGCTCCGGGTAGAGAATATTGTAAGGAAGTAAATCTTTACAAGGTTCCTAGTCAATTATATCTGATACATGGTGCAGAAAGGAGTTGTGTAACTCTTGTACATATCCACAGATGCGCAGAATTGCCAACATATTTACTAAGCCTCTGTCCAGAACAAGATTGGTATAGTATAAAATAATCCTCTAGTTGAAGAGGGAGTATTGATGTATCTTCACAGGAAACAATATTTAAAAGTCCCCAAACTAGTTAGTCATGGTACATGACTCAGGAAGCCAAGGGTTGTGACACCTTGTCGAGAGAATCCACATGAGCAGAGGCATGGTCAAAGTCTTGGAGACTATTGGATACTCTAAAAAAGTTATAGTCAGAACTGTTAGAGAATAGTTAAACCTCTTGGATAGGTTAGATAACCATACAATTATCTATGTGGGGTACTGTGATATGAAAACACTATGAAAGTGATAAGGCCTTGAAGAACATGACATAGAATGGCAAGCTCACTAAGAACTTATTTATATGGTAGAAGATTTTTAGAGTCAACAAATGCTGAAAATTGAAAGAAAAGATAAGACTTTCTTTCTGCATGATATTACACATTTAATGTATAATGTTGTATATGATGGATTTAAAATCCATGGTTTCTAGTTTAGAGAAACTATATTCTGGATCAGATCCAGATGGTGCTACTATGTGTAAGTAGTTGGTTGGTATCTGAGAAGACCTATTGTATCTATGCTTGCTAACTAAGCATATGTTTGAGTACCTTTGAGGTATATTAGAATAGGGTTTTTATTGTATTTGATACATGGTAGACCTATTGTGCTACCCAACTATTATCTTATCCTGAGATAAGATATGTATATTGGGTTAGTACTACACAAGGCAAGAGTATTGTGACTAGTACTACATAAGAAAGGTGTATTTCGGCTAGTACTAAGCAAAGTGTATTGCAAATAGTACTACTTGCTGAGAAGTAGTGTAGATTGGGAAGCTACCTACTAGGGTGAAAGACTTAAGCCTACATTTATTAAGTGTTAATAGTCAAGATTTCCGAAAAACAATTTGTGTTATGATAGAACACATTGAGATGAATTTTTACTTCATCAAAATGATGGTAATGTAAAATGAAATTTCAGTACATAGCTATTGATGAGCATATTGCAAATTTGTGGAGAAGTTGTTATCAGTGAAGAAGTTGAGATACTTTCAAGATAAGATTGGTATGGTAGGAAATTCCTGGTAAAAAAGAGAATATATCCCTCGCTGAGAGGGAGTGTTGATTTTGTTTGTTTGCACTCAGTACCTTTATTCCCATTATCATTATCATCGAGATATATCGCATATGTTAATGGTATGTATCAATAACTGGTAATCAGATGGTGGTCCATCATGTTCGACTACGACACATTTCTTCATGTGATGGGACATGTACTAGTGACAATTTGTGTCAATGACCTCTGAGCTTGGTGGCATTCATATATGCTACCTCCTTGATCGTGCCAGTATCTATGAGATTTTAGCTCTCATGACCAGATTCTAGTGTACCATTTGATGTCTTCATTCAGTATGGAGACCTTACTTCATTGTATGTTGTACGTGGCGATAGCCTCTCATGACTTATGTCTATTATTCCTATTCATGGCCATTGTATTTTTATGTATCTAGGACTGCTATGTATACTTCATATCTGCAGTCATGTGTAGAGATCTATCATTATATTATATTGACGAGTGGTTGGTTTTTCTACCTGGGTCTTTATTACTCCACTTCTGGGACTATTATAATGTATTTTGTCCATCATGAATCCCTATGTCCTCACACATTAGCGGGGCATCTGTTATAGCATGATTTTCCACACCTGATACATCATTCTTTAATGGCATATCCCTATCCCTATGCAGACTCTTTTTATCCATTTTTCTCACTACGACCCTCATGCTCCAATGGAACCTTTAAAAAATACATTTTATATGCATATATGGGTCACAATTCTACAACCCGATATATGCAGCTTGCACGATTGCCACCTGCGTACATCGGGATTTATGCTAAAAAAAAAAAAAAATTTGGAGTTTTCCCCATCAAGTAACGAATAAATTGATCTTTGGCCTTTCATATGCCAGGAAACACTCCATTTCGACCCTTCACTTCCCATTGAGGGGCTATATATCGAGATACTATGAAGCATTGGAGGAGGATAAATTTCAAGAGCAAAGATACTATAGTGGAATTGTGCCCAATTCTTATATACTTGAGTCTACATCCCTTTGTCCTCAAAGTGACCATTAGTGTTATTTCCTAAGCTTTCCTTTGAATGGAGGATTGAAGTGGTGGAGGCCCAGGTGGAGGGACTTAGTTTCTCAATTTCGAGGAGGTACCGATAGAGGTTGTCATTTGTATCTCTATTCATATTAATAGAAATATCCATTTCTCATCCATTGCATGTGTAATTATGAATATTCTTATCCATGGATGTAATTCCTTTGTTTATGTATTGGAATTTAACATGCTAGATTAGATTCTAATGCTTTATGCATATCATGCTTGTATATCTTGTTGTTGTTGAGGAAAATTTGAAGGTACAAGTTTGATCGAAAGCTCAACAGGGATCTACTTCGAACATCTGGAACAAGGTACACCTCTTATCCCTTAGTGTTAGTTTCATTTATATATTTAGCATGTTTGGAAATGGGTTTATTTCTGGTGTCATGCTCTCTGTTGTGGTCCACCCCAAGCCATAGTAGGTCTTCTCCATAACACCAATAACTCTAGTGTAAAATAATTCCACTGACTATGTATCTTTCATTGACAAAGATTCAAAATCTCTTCTAAGAATATGCAATTTTGAATTCTTTACCTTGTCCAGGCCTTGATAGATGGTTTCCAATGTATCCCATGCATGCTTAGTTGTCTTTTTTGTTGTTGATCTTGGGAGTATGCTTTCATGCTTGGATTGATGTATGTAGAACAAAGCCTTTCCATCTTTCTTCCTCTGTTCCCTCAAGGCATCTTTCTCAGCTTGTGTGAGATTATTATATGTCGCTTGATCTATTGGTTCTATATAGACATTTTGGACTATCTCCCATATATATTTACCTTTGAACAAAGCCTTCATTGTTAGAGACCAATACTCATAATTATTTCCTGAGAAATTAGAGTTTGTAAACTTGACCTTTGTGTATGACAAGTGGAGGCCATTTTTTTAATTTTTATTTTCCTTAGAAAATTGCTTTTCCCCCTTTAAGACAATGTTTCTTTCCTAAACCTGCTATGATACTAGATATTGGGAGAGGGGGAGAGAGAGAAGAGAGAGAGGGTCAACTTGAGTTACTAAGTAGTAAGAAAAAATCATTTTGTTTTTTTAGTGCTACGACACACTACCTTTGGGAAACCCCACCTTTTTTTGAGGGGTTAACTTTGACCGAAATATATGCGACAGGGTTTTTCGACGACAAAATTTTACTGCTACAAAATTTTACTGCAACATACTTTTAGTGCCACAAACAAGTCTTCACACTTGACTGGGATAGACTTCACTGCTACAGGACTCAACTTTCACTTTTATCCGACACACCTTTTACGAACTTTTATCTCGACACACTTTTACCTGGATAGAGACTTACTTGACTTTTCATCCCTACACACTTTTAGTTGCAACCAACTCCCACTTGGACAGGACCATATTTTGACTTTGTTGGGCTTTCATTCAACACACTTTTAATTGCAACCAACTGCCACTTGGACATGACCATATTTAACCTAACTTGTAAAATGAGATTTCTTTGTCTATTAGCTTAGAATATGCAAAACACTTTTCACCACTCCTTAACTTGGGATAAATTTAGACACAACTTTATTGTGAAAAGCTCACAATATCATATAACAAAAATATTAAACAAGACTTGTGTATGAGGTTAAAACTTCAACTTTTACACGATGAAATATTTGTGGATTCTTTGTCTTTTACAAACTGTAAATGTAAGATGTGCCGCATAAATAATACATTCATTCAACCATAAAACTATAGATTTGTATATTATAGCAACATAACAAGAGAATACAGTTGCATTTACATACTTGGAAATTTACTTGTATGAAAAACATGAGCTTGAGCTCTCGAACTCTTCTTAGAGTTTTTTTTTTCTTCTCATTTATGTCTTAGTGTGTTTTCTCCTATAGACTCTTCTCCTATCTTCTTTTTGTCTCTTTCTCCCTTTGTTTTCAATTCTTCTTCTTCTACATATACAAAGACTAAATTTTGCTTCTCTTGGAAGCTAGTGACTAACATTAAAGACTGTAATTAATTTCTACCTAAAAACTTGACTTCAGAAATACAATTTGGTTGTTTGACTAACAAAAAAAAGTACTTCTACAGACTCTTACTGATTCGGACGAGATGTGATGCAAACCTGCTTGTGATTAATATTTCCAACAACATTGGGCTAGTGCTAAGTTATTTTATGGGTCATAGTACTTATAAAGAAGCACAAAGTGGCATCAGGACAAGCCTTGAAATAGAATTTGTTTTAGAAGTTTTTTATGCTAACAAAAATGTTCAAAGAATTGTATCCTACATGAGAATATATTAAAATAAACTTATGTACCATATGGATAAAGGTACCGAGAAAACACCAAGTTGTTGCAATGGAGGGGTTTGGGAAATTATTTAGGTTTGTTTGTAGTGAGTATGATGGAATTGATGCATAACAACATTTTAGTTGTGATGAAGGGTCCAAGTCGCTCCCTTAGAATCTCTTATTGGGACAGATGAAGTCTACTCTCAGGAAACAATGCAGATTGTTGACGAAAGTATCAAAGATTTGCTTTCTAGGCATCAAATAAACTAGTTCTCATCTCGTAAATTTAATTGGAACTAATGAGTTGGGCCAAAGTCATACAAATGAATTTAATTGGAACTAATGAGTTGGGCCAAAGTCATAAAGAAATTGTAGACATTGGAATCTGACTACAATGGCTTTAGGAATTCAAATTGGTTTGTTTTCAACACAAACCTATTATTATATCAACTAGCACAATCACAAGTCAAGTGGTTGGTGAACATCTATAGATGTAGCTAGCCACTTAGTTACTTAGTTTTGTAGATACATGTGGTTGTTAAACAAATACTAAATATTAAACTAATTACCATATCCTTATAAATATCCATTTAAGGTATAACATAAATATTAGTAAACTAAAAAAACATAAAACAAATACTATTTAATAAACAAAAAAACAAAAATCCGTTACTAAGTATAAAAATTTAGTGATTTATAGATTTAAAATAATTAAATGGTGAATTCTTAACTTAAGCTTAAATCTTAATTAAGATGCATTTAAGCACAACAAAGTACCAAGACCATGAAATAAATCTCCATTGTACACTCTAGTTAATCTTATTGATTAGCTCAAAAAAGTCCAACATATGAAATAATCTCTAAACACCTATAAAGAGAGAAACATTCATGAAAGTGTTATATATATACAAGTATCCGAAGAGCCTTCTCAATCTGTGAGGAGAGGAATCTACCCTACAGTTTTCAAGTTTTCAACCAAAAATTGAAGACTGGACATAGGGTACCTTCATGGCGAATGATAATGACGATCATAGATGCATTAAAAAGACTTGAGACAATTTTTGTCTATTTAAGTTCAGGATGTACAACTTCTCACTCGATTAATCACCCCACGTGTAAACTATATCGTCGAGCATTTTCACTTCCATTCGTTTACCAAGCAGTTGGACGTTTTTCCAATGCTTGAGTTCCATGAAGCAGATGAAACGCTTCGTATACCTCTCGGCCACCTTTAAATACAAGGAAAAGGTGAACGCTCAGGGCAAGTTAGATCTTCTGTTATTTCCAAGAGATGGAGATATTCTCCCCCAGATCTTCTTATGGGCCGGGTCATCCCCAATCCGCTCACATTGTCTCCGAAATTTCAACTGGTTTTGGTGGATTCAACCATATGATTGTTTGCCACTTCACTAACGTGGAATTCAGAGATGACTCTTCAACCCTCTTTATTTCTCATTGCCAGCTTCTTGAGGATCTTGGAATATGGAATTGCGTTGTGCCGCAGGAGATCTCTATTTCTGCTCCTCACACAACACATTTAACTGTGTTGTGTTGTTATTGTTGGATTTAGAGACGTCTAATTACAATAATTAAGTTGGACATACGTGCATTATGATTATGATATCAAATACTGTCGCAAGATTACATTTGTGTAATGATTAAAATATGCCAAACAATGTGATTAATTAAGTCATGGCATTATACGCATTTAAATAAGGATTTGGATACAAATACATATAGAATAATGTTAATCAATTATAATTGTTAATGGACCGATTATAGTTGATTAAAATAATAGCAGTAATAAATTTGAGCTAAATAAGGAAATCAGAATTTATTCTGATTTATTTCAGTTTTTTCTGAAGTTTCCCGATTTCAAGATTTTTATAAAAATCGGAAATTCCAGATTTCTTTTCAGACTTGTTTCCCAAGTATTAGCTAAATTTCAGCTGCCCTAGGATTATAATTTTTTCTATGGAACTGCTATAAAAGGGCTGAGTCTCCAAGGCTTGCAATCATCCAGAAAAAATTGTCTGCTCCATTTGAAGACAGGATACTCTCCAGAGAAAAGGATTGCAAGTTCTTGGAAGGATTCGAGAGCCAACAACTCAAGTCAAGACTAGGAGCGTATCAACCCAGAGCCTTGGAAGCTGTCTGCGGCCTTTGAAGATGGAAAGTAAGTTCCGTTGTGCATTAAGCTTGATTTCTAAATTCCGCTGTGCATCAAGTTTAATTTCTTGCATAGGAGTAGATCTTGGTTAGGGTTTAAAGTAATTAGTTATACCCACAAGTAAAACCCTACAATTGGTATCAGAGCCACCCTTATGTAAGAATTGCAGTTTGAAATCCAAGTCTCCACGGCTGCTTGCGCTGAGTATTTAACCTGATAACTAGCCGCATTGAGGATGGAGGCTGTACCTTATCTTGTCCGAGCCAGCCTTCCTCGATATCACGGAATTCAATTCCAAATTTCCAGGTTCAGGTGCGAGGAGTAGGCGTTGTCTATTCAGCAGATTGATTGTACTTTTGCAACCAGTCCTCGTCGAAACTCGGGTAAATAGATATGCATGCTTCCGATCATCCGGAGGGTTTCAACGTTTTACGAGGTCACAGATTTAAATAGATTATCACAATTTCAATTAATTTGGTCTGGTAAATAGATATTTTCGGATCATCTGGTGGGTTTTAGGATTTTATGAGGTCACAGATCTAAATAGGTTTTCATGATTTCAATTAATTTTGTTGATTTCAAATTTTCTTGAGGTCACGTATTGATTAATGACTTAAAATCCCTCCATTCATGGTGTTTATAGTTACAGTCGAAACTATAATATAGCGTCGATGTCTATGTTTTATGGCCATAGGTTCGGCCTCGAATGGAAATAGGATCAGTTTAAATGCAATAACGTGTTATCCCGATTCCCTTTAGGATTTGGCTGTCTATCTATTTTTTTTGAAAATCTCTGTTAAATGATTTTTTCAAGAACTTCAGATTTGCAATTTATAGATTATTTCATCATATTTAACACTGAACTTTCTTACAAATTCTCACCGAGAGAGCGATTTCATATCTGGAAAATGGAAAGATAAGCGAATCTACATTTTCTCAAAATCTAGATTTTGTTTTTTTTACTGCATTCGATTTTGTAAAAGAAATGATTGTATGAACTGTGACCCCCCCTATGCATGCGTTGAAGGGTATTAAGGATCCTCCTTCTAATTGTTTTAATCCGAGTTGGATCTGCATTTTATGTATTTATTTTTTGGAGAGGTGTTCATTTTTATTTAAAGATTGATTTTTAACCCTCTGTCTAAGCAACGTTTTTTTTTAGAGAAGGAAAATATATCTGAGTTTGAAATGATATTTTTTGAATGCTGTTCTGTAAATATCTTTGGAAAATAGATCAAAGTTTGAATATTGTGCTTATTAAATGATGGGTTAAACTCTGTATTTTATGCCGCAACTTCAGAAAAGGAAATCGCTCCGGTGATTAAATGATGGCTGGGAATCGT
>LPNX010275454.1:0-45751 GCA_001517045.1 Pseudotsuga menziesii
ATATATATATATTTAACAGAAACTGAAAATTTTTGATTGATTAAAAATGGCTGTAGCCCAGCCAAGCGTACAAAGAGGAATTCAGAAAAAGAAGGCTGATGATCTCTATTAGAACAATCAACCTTCTTATAAGTGCTTTGAGGAGTGAATCCCAAATGCTTCTGATGCTATTCCGAGAAAAATATTGCTTGCAAGAGTAGACTCTAACGAATTGTGAGTAGAGAAGAATACAGAAACAAAACATTAAATAGGTGGAGAGGAATACCCCTTAATGAAAGGATCCAATATCTTCTGGGAGCCCGAGCTGATGTTTGAGGCTGCTTCCTTTTCTCTACGTTCTTTAGTTGTCTTTCACCCCTTGGTGAGGGGAGGAGAAGGAGATGAAAAGTCTTTGGATTCAGAGGTTCCCTTTGATGAAGGGACCAAGGATGCCAGTCCTGCCTAGGCTGGGGTCTTGTGAACCAAAATGATGGGATCTTTCTTAGAACCAGGAGAAGCAGGTTTTGGAGAAACTTGTTCAGCTGCCTCCAAGGAGCCAATGGGACCAGGGATGCCTTGCTCCAGGACATCTGCAACTTCAGGTTCTCGTGCTTCATCTTCCTGGAGAACTTCAAAACTATTTTTGTTTTCCGGCCGTGGAGTATCTGCAAGAGGAGAATGTTCTTGAGGAGAAACCTTGTGCTGAGACGCTTGAGGCTCCTTTCACCGGGGAGGACAACGTCGATTAGAGACTGTTTGGAACTCTGTATCTTTGGAAGTTGGGAGATTTGCTAGTTTCTGTGGTTCTGCAAGCTTGGGGTAGCTTTTAGCGAAGTGGCCGTATACATGAAAAAAGTTGCATTTGAAAGGGATCTGCTCATAATCCAAATCTTGAATGTGGCTCCATTCTTTTAATGTGAGCTTTAGGGCCTTCGGGAGCCCTTTCTCTAAATTCATCTCTACGCAGATATGGGCACATCTGAACTAACCCCTTTTTGGTTCTGCAGTATCTAAATAGCGACCTAGCTTATTACAAATGTCAATCAGAGTGCTTTTCCCCCAAAGATGAAGAGGGAGGTTAGGGAGTCTTACCTAGACTAGAGCAGCAGTGATATCTGCTTCTGGGTTAAACCCCAGAGACCATGGGGCTAAGAACAGACCTCTCGAGCCCATGAAGAAAGGGCCCAAATGAAAGACTAGGTCTCTTTCTTCTTTATTTGAGAACATGAATACAAAAAACCCTCGTCCAGCTACAAAGACAGAGACCTGTCCTTGCAGAAGAGGGTTCCAATGTTTTGCGATCCAGATCTCCACCACCTTGGGGCTGGGCCACAACCCTGTGAACTTACCAATGAGGGATTACTTAGAGAGGATGAGAGATTTCTAGCATGGATCCGTAGGAGAGAGCTCCAGAGAAGGGATCTCATCCATCTTTTTCACGAACTTGGATGAAGAATGAGAAGCTGCCTGAGGAACGACAGCTTGAATAAGGGCCTTGAAGGCGGCGAGTTGGGCATTAGAGCCCATTTCCTGAGATAACTCCATGCTAAAACCATGAGAAGAAACGACAGCCAAAGGGAACCCCACACTGAGGCATGAGGAGGGGCAGCAGCCAGCGATCCATCCAAGGCTCGGCTCTGCGTAGCAAGGGAGGCGGCAGCTAGGGAAACCCTAGCCGCGGTTCAGGAGCCGCTCCGCCATTCTGTTCCCATAGTAAATATCAATTGCTTACTAATATATATATTAGTATACATGCACACTCACATATATGTTACTAGGTATATGATGTAAGAATCCATGTATGTGTGTACTGATGTGTATACTAAGTATATATATTGAATGATATGCATATAAACTGGAATAGAAGAAAATTGAGGGACAATGGTTCTAACATAACAAAGTTATAAACATAATATAATTAAACCTAAATAATTTTTTATATTTTTTTATATTTACTTTATCTTAGTTTCTTCTCCTTGCTTGTGTAACCCTAGGAGATTACTAAGATGAACCACCAAAGGTTTGAGAACATAAATCCTGAGTGTTAACAGAGTTCGGACAAAAGTTATAGTTACGCCTAAATCATTAAGCAATTCATTAATAAATATTGGGAAAGACTTGTCAGTTTAAACCGATAAAATTACTTAGCATCAAAGCATTTCACCCTTGCAGGTGCCCTATCTATAACCCACCTAGAACTAAAAACATTTTATTTTTGAGAAGACATTATTTTAAATGTTATTGTAAAGTTTTATGTTGTTGACCAAGGATGGTCAAAGATGACTGTAATTTAATTATTTTATTATTTAATGATTAAAAGAAGAGACACCTATCCAAAGACGACTATTGAAGAGTGTTCAGTGACCTACTAGGAGGAATGATTTGTTGTAGAAGGAAAATTTTCCAAATGGCAACAACAACATTCACTTTCTAGCTGTTGCAAGAGGCAACATCCCTATAATTGTGGTCATGTTCCCAAGAAAATAGGAATTGAGAAGGTGGCTTATTTAATTTCAAAACTGACCCAAAGAACTAGGCAAGCTTATATATACCATTGAATGAGCGGGAGCCTCACTATCATGCTAAGAGATTAGAACCTTGTGTTTTTGTTGGAACCTGAAAAGTTAGGCACACAAGAGGAATTCGATGAGGGGAAAGCTAGAGTGAATTGCTAAGAGTTTATGTCTGCAAGTGTAATTGCTAAGGGCTGGTGCAAGCTAATGCTGGTCACTTATGATGTGTTCATTGCAATGGACTTCTGGAAAAACAGAAATCTGAATGTCAAAAAGCAATATGAGAGGTACCTACACAACTTTTTGGAATATGGTGTAAGAATATGAAACGTGGACAATCGGATTACCTTCCGGAATATATAACTTTTATTTATGGAAACTAAGCATAAATCTCCAAAAACGAGGTTCTTCTAAGGTTGGTATGTTATATTTTTCCCAAAAACTAATGAATATATTTGTGTTGGTCCACTCGTTTGGTATGCAAATGGTGGAATTTTGTGAAAAATATTATATAGAGTTGTAGATAACAGGTGTGTCTAGTGCAGCATTATTTTTCCATATTTATTTATGTTATATTTTTTATTTTTCAAATTAAGGAAGTCAGTGACGCCCTAAAATGACAAGGTCGAGCGTTGGTCCACCACGTCTTGGTCTTAACATAATGAATGCATGACATTTTTTTTAGGATGTAGGTCTTTGTGTCTTCTTGTATGGGTTCTTTTCCGTTTTTTAAATAGGTGAGGCAATCAAAAGTTATAGCCGAAGCAAACAACCTACATTTTGTGTTAGATTGACATTAGTCCATTTAAAATTAAATAAAAACTAGAAAAAGATAATAGATTTAAATAAAAATTACATATTCATAATCTATAGGCAGAGTTACACAAGTGTGTGAATTTTCATTAATAGTGAACAAGCGTGGCATATGGAAAATCATGCACGAAATTGGAGAAGTGGTACAAAACAAGTTTTTATGTCATAAGACAGTCCAAAGCACTTGGTTGGGCAACCATAACCTAAAACCAAAGTAGCCAAGTCATCCACCATGTTGGTTGGAAAAAAGGTGCCGCCAAAATTCTAAATTTAAATCACCTGCGCACGTAGTTTAAAACATAAAACGCACACACTAGAAGCGCGATCACGCTCTATGGATGCGCACTCACTAAAAGCACGTTCGCGCTACTTTGTGCACGTGCATTAGGGACACGTGTGCGCATTTCTTAAGTAAACACTTTGTTTTGATTTTATTTTCAAGCATTTGCAATGGAATGAGGAGGAGGATGACAATGATGATCAAATGAGGATGATGACTATGATGATGAGGAGGAGGATGATGACAATGATGATGATGAGGATGATGGCTATGATGATGAGGAGGAGGATGATGAATATGATAATGATGAGGAGGATGATGACAATGATGATGATGAAGATGATGAATATTATGATGATGAGGAGAATCCTGACAATGATGATGACTATGATGATGATGATGATGATGACAATGATGAACAATGATGGTGATGATGATGAGGATGAGGATCATGATGACTATGAGTATGATGTCGATGATTATGATGATGATGATGATGATGATGATGATGATGATGATTACGATGATGAGGATGATGATGTTGATGATGACGCTGATGATGATGAGGAGGATGATAATGACTATGATGATGAACAATGATGGTGATGATGGTGATGATGATGATGATGATGATGAGGATGATGATCACGATAACTATTACTATGATGGCAGTGATTATGATGATGATGATGATTGCGATGATGAGGATCATGATGTTGATGACGAAGATGATGAGGATGATGATGACTATGAAGATGACTATGAGGATGAACAATGATGGTGATGATGATGAAGAGGATGATGACGAGGATGATGATGATGCTGACGATGATGAGGAACAATGATGATGATGATGATGATGATTGTGATGATGATGATGAGGATGATGACTATGATGATGATGATGGGGATGAGGATGATCATAACGATGACAATGATGACGAACAATGATGGTGATGATGATGAGGATGAGGATGACAATGAGGATGATGATCATGACAACGACGATGAGGAACAATGATGATGATGATGATAGGTTTAGTTGAAACTTTGCTTTGATTTTATTTTCAAGCATTTGCAATGGAATGATGATGATGAACAATGATGATGAGGAGGAGGACGATGATTACAATGATGATGATGATGAGGATGACGATGATGATGATGATGACGACGATGATGGTGATGGTGATGATGACGATGACGATGATGATGAGGATGATGATGATGATGAGGAGGAGGAGGAGGAGGAGGAGGAGGATGAGGATGATGAACAATGTTGGTGATGATGATGAGGATGATGATGTTAGACATTGAGAGGGGGGGTGAATCAGTGTAAAGCCAATTTTACAGATTTTCTTAACTTGTCACAATTAACTACCAATTCATCATTCCATTATTCTACCAATATCATAATCATTTCATAAACATATTTCACTTCATCATTCACATAGCATAAGAATTTAAATAATCAAGAACCATAACACAAAAGAACACAACACCATATAATTTGTAATTGTTTTGTATTAGTTTTGGTCCGGCTACAACCATTAGGTAAAATCAGCACCTACTGATATGCAGAGCACCTACTTTGCATCTAGGACCCTTCCTGGTTTTCTTAGACCCTGCTAAGAAGGGTTTGAGGTATCCTAACCTCAAAAGCAAGACAAGCTTGCTTTTACAATTAAAGCTCACTGTTACATCAACTCATCAATCACAATAACATTACTTGTCTCTTCAATCTGTTCTGCTGCTGGTCAATATTGCTGATCATCTGCTCAACACTCTCATCAATACTGTTGCAACACACTTCTCAATCTTCGCTGTTCATCAACACAAGCACTTCAACACTGCTAAGTCATCAAGGTCTGCTCATCTCTGCTGTTGCTTGTCAACTGCTCATCAACACTTGCTCTTATCATCTGCTCTGCTACTCAAAGATCATGCCAATTCAACTGAGTAGCATCACAAAGATCTGCCAGTCATCTAGTTTGCTCTTATGCTTGTATAGTCCTTCACCTAGACTGTATTGATTTGTTGTAGAAGACCTTACTCTTCTTCTAAACATCAAAGAAGGATCTGTCTGCTCTGACTTTTTGTGCCCAAAAACCAAAAGATCTAACAGACTGCTATGAATGGCTCAGACATCTTCCAAAAGAAAGTCCTCAAAGATTTTCAACTTGAACAAAAAAAAAAAATTGTTGCTGGTTTAGACTACAAGCACTTTACCTCTGCAAAATACCTGTTTATGTCACACTTCAAGAGTGTGTAGATTTGTTGCTGTACAAGTGGACAGTTTGCAATGGCTTGTAAATATTTCAAACCAAATCTATCTCTGTAGGTCTGCAATTTGATCTAGGACTGTTTATGTGCATCAATACTTTACTTGCACCATCATCAACCACATAAGTCCCGTAGCATGCTTTACACAAACTTTATCATTGTGTCAAGTCATCGAAAGAATTTGCTCAATCATCTCATACATCAAGACATCCTTACACCTGTGGATGTGGTTGTTGCTTCACTGTTGCTTCTATACTCTCCATAATCTCGAATTTCTTCACCCAAAATACATATCTTCCATAGAGAAAATATACACCTGAATTCAAAAGAAAAGACTTTAAAATTCTTTCACATTCCTTCTCCACATCTTCATGTCAGCTGCTGCAAAATTTGAACTGTCTTGAACCCTACACCAAGTCCTTCATGGTGTATTGTGAGAATTTGGGACTGTGTAAAGAGGCCCTTACACCAGTCAAACTAGGGCTTAAGTATAACCTCGGGCTGCTTGCAAACCTCAACCTCCGAATGTCATTACACTTGCAGAGTTCAACCTTGTATATGCTTGCAATGGATGGACTGTGGACGAAAGTGGGCAGCAACAACATCAAACAGATCACTGTCAAAACTTGGACTGTTCAAACTCACCCACAACTGCTTCAATTCGGGTATCATCAATTTCGGTGGAGAAATGCATCACAAACTTGGACTGTTTGAGCAACAAAATCAGACTGTTTAGGCTGAGTAAAAACTTTGACTGTTTAGCCTGCAATTTCTGTCTGTGTATGACCTCCACCTCGTATTGGTTTAATCATCAACTAGGTCACTGGTTTAAGCATGCATTTAGACTGTTTGATCTCTTGTGAGAGCTTGGTTTTTGTATATGCTTGGACTTCAATTTGTTCGTGATGAGAAAAAAGAAACCACATGATGCTGCTTACTGTATACTCCTGTAATAACCCTAAAGACAACAAAAAGATTTTAGCTGCCTCAGTCCACGAAATTCCTCAGTCAAATAGCGAGCTCTTCTTCTCTGCTACAGCTCAGTCTTACACAACAACTTCAATGAGTGGCATAGACTCCGAAAAATCTTAGTCCACTTGCCTCCTCTGTCCACAGACACTCGAAGAATCTCAGAGCATTCCACCGAAATTCACCTTGCAAAAGTCAAGACTTGAGAGGGTATTTATACTAGTTTTCCACCATTTGTTTTACTAGGCCGACCTTCCAAATGCTAAATTATTTTTATTGTTCCACAAATTAAGAGGATGACCTGCCAAAAATAAATTTAATATTTTTTGTTTTTATTTTGTCTTTGTCATACATTCTTCAGAGTTGACTTTAGTGTTTGTCCATATTCAAAGTCAACCTTACCATGGTTTTTGGGTTTCTTGTTTTGTTGTTAACCCATGGTTTCTTCAAAGATCAACCTCAAGTGCTTATGTGTAGGGGTGTCCTCCATCTTACCATCAAAGGGTTTCAACTTTCCATTAAGTCACTAGGGCTTCCATACACATGTCATGTGCAAGAGCGTGCTTCCTTTAAAGTTTGTGGGCTTCAAAACATAAGATCCATGTTAGTCAACAAGTGCAAGAGGGCTTCTTCAACAAGATTGTCATCATCTTCAAGGTGGGCTTCTTTAACATGGTTGTCATCATCAAACGCTTCATCAAACCCACAAGAGAGACCATGCATCATGAACAAGTTTCCAAATGTGTCCAAGTGCCATGTTCTTCATGGTCATGTCCTTCTTACCATGTCATCATCGAAGAGCCATCATGCCACCATATAAGTGGGTGCAAAGAATTCCTCATGCCCTAAAACCATCTCCAAGGGTTCTAAGACCCCATGAACCTTCAATAATGCAAGGACCATCAAACCACCAAGTGAGGGTGCTTCATGGGCTTCTTCAACAACCTTAGCCATGCATGGGGACCTCTATGGTCAAGATACATCAAGACATCACATGTGGGTTTGCCAGACCCTCTCTCGGGGACCCATGACATCATCATAGCATGAATGACCACAGAATGGGTCATTAATTCTTCTTCCACCCATCTAGGGCTTCTCCAACATCCATCAAGGCTTCAAGACCATCTCTAGGGTGTTCAGCATCATTAGCAGGGTACAAGGACCTTGTCAATTGGGTACATGGTGGTTCAAATCACAAACCCACTCTGTAAGAGATCAAGGTGATCAAGGCACTGTAGGTGGAACTTGGTGGCATCAATGACATCCTGTGGGGCCACTACAAGTCCATGTTGGAATCAATGACAATTTCATCAACAATCTCCCCCTTTGTCATTGATGACAACGACTCATGCTCCCCCTATGAGCATGCTCCCCTTTTGTCTTCATCTCTCCCTTTGTTTTAATTTCTCCCCCTTTGGCATCAATGGCAAAGGGTGTACACATACCTGTGTCTGAGATCTCTGATCACTGCTGACTGCTCCCCATGTCAATATGCATGATCCTAGGACCTGTCTGTATACCTGGAGTAACCATCCTTTATTCGTTGAGTTCATCCTCCAGCCTTATGAACTCAAGGTGTGTTGAGGTCTTTGAGAGACCTTACACTTGGCTTGCCATATGGAAGCCATCCTCCCTACTCTGATCAACTTCTCCTGTCTACAACTGCTCGGTCTTCCTCATCCATACTTGCTTCTTGAAATCTGTCCTTTGAGCATTTGTTCCTTCATTTGTACTGGATTTCCTTGATGAGCTGTATAGGAAGTTTCTCAAGGGTTGTTTCCATGTACTCCAAAAATTTTGAGCTTTGTGCCCAAGGCCACTGCAGCTATAACACCTCATCTTACGACAATGTGCATCAATGTGACCAATATTGTTGCATGACCAACATCTGACTGAGCTGTTGGAACTTCCAACACTTCTTTGATCAACTTCATTTCTCCATTCTTGAGAGTGTCCCTGACTGTAGAAATTTGTCTTCTGAACTTCAAATCTTCTTGCTGATATGTATGGAGTACTCCTTCTTGGTTGAATTCTTTGACTGGCACATTCATGGGCTTTGTGTCCAAACCCACTGCAGGTGTAGCATCTCAATGTGTGACATGTGGCAGCAACATGTCTGACTTGATTGCATGTCGAACATCTAATTGAGTCATTGGGGCTTCCAACCCTTCTTCTTCCATAGAAAGTACAATCCATAGCCTTATGACCAAAGTTAGAACAAAAATAACAATAACCATTGAAGCCACTGTCATACCTGGGTCTTGGATTTGTTTCTTTAATGAAGTTGCTTTGAGGAATAGACCTAACTTCTTGTTTCATCTTTCAAATTCCAAAGTCCTTGTTGTCATGTGCAGGTGCATGGGGAGAAGCTTTGGACGTGGACGTTGATGCACTTGCTTCTGGAGTCTTCAGAGACCAAGTGTCATCTTCACATTTTTCTTTGTTCTTCTTGTAACCAAGACTAGTTTCTTCGAGTGGAGATCTCTGGTAATATAAGATTTTATCTAGGACAATTGAACTATCCTGGAGCTTGACCAAGGCTTCGTTCTTCTTACCTTTCTTCCTAAGACCAACTACCTCCAATTCCAGCTTCTGGACCGTCTCCTCCTTTTCTTCTACCTGACTCTTCAAGATTTCTTTTGTCCTCTTGGATTCCTCCAGATGAGTCTTCAGAACACGATTGACGTCTCTATTTTCTTCAAGCTCTTGAGCAGGATTTTCTGATTCTTCCTTTTGACTAATCAATTCAGTCTTTAATTGTTCAACTTGAGCATCCTTCTCTTTCATTTGATCTCGCAACTCTTTGTCCTTGTCTTTGAGCTTTAGAAGCAACACTTTCATTGACATAGTCTTCTGCTGATATTCATTCAAGGAGTCCAAGATTTTCTTTTTGAAGTTCGTGAAATCACTCTGGTTCAGATTTACTGTGGTTATTAACCAATTGGCTCTGAGATCAATATTTAGCAACGTGAGATGTATCTCATGTGTAGTATTTGATAACCCTTCATCATCTTCTGCAAGAACCTTCTCAATTTCATCACATAAGCTATCATTATAATCACAAGAGTCCATACCTTTACTATAGTCCTCTTCTTGTTTATCTTCTTCTTGATTGAGCTCTTCTGGGGGCTTGTCTTCTGATTTCTGATCTGTATTTTCGGGTTCTGGTCTTGCCTTCTGATACTCACTCTCCAGCTTGAACTATAGGTCTTTTCCCAAAGTGTACTCTCCTACACTTTCCTTCACTGAGTTGGGAAGTCCATCCGTGAGAAACTTCAAGGCTGTAGTGTTGTCCTTCTTCGCTTCCTTCTGTGCATCTGATTTTCCTTTCTTGTTTGATGGAGCAGGTGGATTGATGACAATTTCCCAAATACCAAACTTCTTCAGATAAGCCTTCATTTTGCTTCTCCAACTGAAATAATCTGTAATATCAAGTACATGCACGTCATTGCTTGATGAATCTTTCTTTTCCTCCATTGTGTCTAAGGATCTCCTTCAAGTTTGCTAGGCTTGTGACGAAGGCCGACTCTGATTCCAATTGTTAGACACTGAGAGGGGGGGTGAATCAGTGTAAAGCAAATTTTACAGCTTTTCTTAACTTGTCACAATTAACTACCAATTCATCATTCCATTATTCTACCAATCTCATAATCATTTCATAAATATCTTTCACTTCATCATTCACATAGCATAAGCATTTAAATCATCAAGAACCATAACACAAAAGAACACAACACCATATAATTTTGTAATATTTTTGTATTAGTTTTGGTCCGGCTACAACCATTAGGTAAAATCAGCACCTACTGATATGGAGAGCACCTACTCTGCATCCAGGACCCTGCCTGGTTTTCTTAGACCCTGCTAAGAAGGGTTTGAGGTATCCTAACCTCAAAAGCAAGACAAGCTTGCTTTTACAATTAAAGCTCACTGTTACATCAACTCATCAATCACAATAACATTACTTGTCTCTTCAATCTGTTCTGCAGCTGGTCAATATTGCTGATCATCTGCTCAACACTCTCATCGATACTGTTGCAACACACTTCTAAATCTTCGCTGTTCATCAACACAAGTGCTTCAACACTGCCAAGTCATCAAGGTCTTCTCATCTCTACTGTTTCTTGTCAACTGCTCATCAACACTTGCTCTTATCATCTGCTCTGCTGCTCAAAGATGATGCCAATTCAACTGACTAGCATCACAAAGATCTACCCATCATCTAGTCTGCTCTTATGCTTGTATAGTCCTTCACCTAGACTGTATTGATCTGTTGTAGAAGACCTTGCTCTTCTTCTAAACATCAAAGAGGGATCTGTCTGCTCTGAATTTTTGTGCCCAAAAACCAAAAGATCTAACAGACTGCTATGACTACCTCGGACATCTTCCAAAATAAAGTCCTCAAAGATTTTCAACTTGAACAAAAAAAAAAAATTGTTGTTCATTTAGACTACAAGCACTTTATCTTTGCAAAATACTTGTGTATGTCACACTTCAAGAGTGTGTAGATTTGTTGCTGTACAAGTGGACAATTTGCAATGGCTGGTAAATATTTCAAACCAAAGCTATCTATGTAATTCTGCAATTTGATCTGGGACTGTTTATGTGCATCAATACTGTAGTTTACTTGCACCATCATCAACAGCATAAGTCCTGTAGCATGCTTTACACAAACTTTATCATTGGGTCAAGTCATCGAAATAATCTTCTCAATCCTCTCATACACATTGAACTTCTTCAAAGTCTGACCTCATATCTATTGCTAACTTTGAATCCTTCTACACTTTGACTGTGCAGACTTCAAATAACAAAACCATGTTATGTATGCCTCCCTTTTTGTCACCATACAATCGTAGAATAATTGTGCATCCTTTATTGAACCAACTCAGATATCTCAACCTCTGTCAACACAATCATGAAGAGAGATTCATTATCATCACAAGAAGCTGCTACAATGCTTCAGATAAGAACAATTTTTTCTTTCAACCTTTTGACTGTGACTACCCACAAACTTGGTTGTCTTAGTTGTATGTAAGTTTCAGAGCCTGTGTCTTATGCAACCCCATCGTATTCCTTGGTCACCAATATGTCATATTGCTATCAGGGTCATATCACTCTGTCTATCAAGTTACTGTAAGTATCTCTGTCATCAATCTATCCACTAGATTGTAGCTGTTGCTGCCTTTGGATCCTTTGGATGCTTGCCAAACATGTCAAGTTCTAAGGTTTTCTCAAACCAAGTTTACAAGATCTGCCAAAAATTACTTCAAGACATCCTTACACCTGTGGATGTGGTTGCTGCTTCACTGTTGCTTCTATACTCTCCATAATCTCGAATTTCTTCACCCAAAATACATATCTTCCATAGAGAAAATATACACCCGAATTCAAAAGAAAAGACTTTAAAATTCTTTCACATTCCTTCTCCACATCTTCATGTCAGCTGCTGCAAAATTTGAACTTTTTTGAACCCTACACCAAGTCCTGCATGGTGTATTGTGAGAATTAGGGACTGTGTAAAGAGGCCCTTACACCAGTCAAGCTAGGGCTTAAGTATATCCTCGGGCTGCTTGCAAATCTCAACCTCCGAATGTCATTACACTTGCAGAGTTCAACCTTGTATATGCTTGCAATGGATGGACTGTGGACGAAAGTGGGCAGCAACAACATGAAACAGATCACTGTCAAAACTTGGATTGTTCAAACTCACCCACAACTATTTCAATTCAGGTATCATCAATTTCGGTGGAGAAATGCATCACAAACTTGGACTGTTTGAGCAACAAAATCAGACTGTTTAGGCTGAGTAAAAACTTTGACTGTTTAGCCTGCAATTTCTGTCTATGTATGACCTCCACCTCATATTGGCTTAATCATCAACTAGGTCACTGGTTTAAGCATGAATTCAGACTATTTGATCTCTTATGAGAGCTTGGTTTTTGTATATGCTTGGACTTCAGGTTGTTCATGATGAGAAAAAAGAAACCACATGATGCTGCTTACTGTATACTCCTGTAAAAACCGTAAAGACAACAAAAAGATTTTAGCTGCCTCAGTCCACGAAATTCCTTAGTCAAATAGCGAGCTCTTCTTCTCTGCTGCAGCTCACTCTTACACAACAACTTCAATGAGTGGAATAGACTCCAAAAAATCTCAGTCCACTTGCCTCCTCAGTCCACAGACACCCGAAGAATCTCAGAGCATTCCACCGAAATTTACCTTGCAAAAGTGAAGACTTGAGAGGGTATTTATACTAGTTTTCCACCATTTCTTTTACTGGGTCAACCTTCCAAATGCTAAATTATTTTTATTGTTTCACAAATTAAGAGGTCAACCTGCCAAAAATAAATTTAATATTTTTTGTTTTTATTTTGTCTTTGTCATACATTCTTCAAAGTTGACTTTAGTGTTTGTCCATATTCAAAGTCAACCTTACCATGGTTTTTTGGTTTCTTGTTTTGTTGTTAACCCATGGTTTCTTCAAAGATAAACCTCAAGTGCTTATGTGTAGGGGTGTCCTCCATCTTACCATCAAAGGGTTTCAACTTTCCATTAAGCCACTAGGGCTTCCATACACATGTCATGTCCAAGAGCGTGCTTCCTTTAAAGTTTGTGGGCTTCAAAACATAATATCCATGTTAGTCAACAAGTACAAGAGGGCTTCTTCAACAAGATTGTCATCATCTTCAAGGTGGGCTTCTTTAACATGGTTGTCATCATCAAACGCTTCATCAAACCCACAAGAGAGACCATGCATCATCAACAAGTTTCCAAATGTGTCCAAGTGCCATGTTCTTCATGGTCATGTCCTTCTTGCCATGTCATCATCGAAGTGCCATCATGCCACCATATAAGTGGGTGCAAAGACTTCCTCATGCCCTAAAACCATCTCCAAGGGTTCTAAGACCCCATGAACCTTCAAGAATGCCAGGACCATCAAACCACCAAGTGAGGGTGCTTCATGGGCTTCGTCAACAACCTTAGCCATGCACGGGGACCTCTATGGTCAAGATACATCAAGACATCACATGTGGGTTTTCTAGACCCTCTCCCGGGGACCCATGACATCATAATAGCATGAATGACCGCATAATGTGTCATTAATGCTTCTTCCACCCATCTAGGGCTTCTCCAACATCCATCAAGGCTTCAGGACCATCTCCAGGGTCTTCAACATCATCAGTAGGGTACAAGGACCTTGTCAACTGGGTACATGGTGCTTCAAAGCACAAACCCACTCTGTAAGAGATCAAGGCAATCAAGGCACTGTAGGTGGAACTTGGTGGCATCAATGACATCCTGTGGGGCCACTGCAAGTCCATGTTGGCATCAATGACAATTTCATCAACAGATGACAATGATGATGATGAGGATGATGACTATGATGATGAAGAGGATGAGGATGATGACGACGACGTTGATAATGATGATGACGATGACAATGGTGATGAACAATGATGGTGATGATGATGACGATGGTGATGAGGATGAGGATGAGGATGACGATGATGAACAATGATGATGATGATGATGATGATGATGATGACAATGAGGACGAGGATGAGGATGAGGATGATGATGATGACGATGATGATGAGGAACAATGATGATGATGATAGGTTTAGTTGAAACTTTGCTTTGATTTTATTTTTAAGCATTTGCGATGGAATGATGACAATGAACAATGATGATGAGGATGAAGATGATGATGATGATGATGAACAATGACGGTGATGATGATGATGATGATGATGAACAATGACGGTGATGATGATGACGATGATAAGGACGATGATGATGATGATGATGAGGAGGAGGAGGAGGAGGATGATGAGGATGATGATGATGATGATGATTATGATGGTGATGATGATGATTACGATGATGAGGATGATGATGTTGATGACGACAATGATGATGATGTTGATGACGACAATGATGATGATGAGGAGGATGATAATGACTATGATGATGAACAATGATGGTGATGATGATGATGATGAGGATGATGATCACGATGACTATTACTATGATGACAGAGATTATGATGATGATGATGATGATTGCGATGATGAGGATGATGATGTTGATGATGATGATGAGGATGATGATGACTATGAAGATGAATATGAGGATGAACAATGATGGTGATGATGATGAAGATGATGATGAGGATGATGATGATGCTAATGATGATGAGGAACAATGATGATGATGATGATGATGATGATTGTGATGATAATGATAAGGATGATTTTGATGACGATGATGAGGATGATGACTATGATGATGAGGAGGAGGATGAGGATGATGATAACGATGACAATGATGATGAACAATGATGGTGATGATGATGATGAGGACGAGGATGATGATGATGAAGACGAAGATGAGGAACAATGATGATGATGATGATAGGTTTAGTTGAAACTTTGCTTTGATTTTATTTTCAAGCATTTGCAATGGAATGATGATGATGAACAATGATGATGACGAGGAGGAGGATGATGACAGTGATGATGATGAGGATGATCACTATGACGATGATGATGATGATGGTGATGATGGTGATGATGATGATGACAATGATGAACAATATTGGTGATGATGATGATGATGACAATGATGATGGTATGGATGATGACTATGATGATGAAGAGGATGAGGATGATGACGACGATGATGATGACGATGACGACGACGACGATGATGAACAGTGATGGTGATGATGATGAGGATGAGGACGAGGATGATGATGATGACGATGACGATGAGGAACACTGATGATGATGATGATGATAGGTTTAGTTGAAACTTTGCTTTGATTTTATTTTCAAGCATTTGCAATGGAATGATGTTGATTAACAATGATGATGATGAGGAGGAGGAGGAGGAGGAGGATGACTATGATGTTAATGACGATGATGACTATGATGATGATGATGAGGATGATGATGATGATTATGAACAATGACGATGATGATGGTGATGATGATGAGGATGAGGATGATGAGGAGGAGGAGGAGGAGGAGGAGGAGGAGGATGATGACAATAATTATGATGATGATGATGATGATGATGATGATTACGATGATGAGGATGATGGTGTTGATGACAATGACGATAATGATGAGGAGGATGATAATGACTATGATGATGAACAATGATGGTGATGATGATGATGATGATGAGGATGATGATCATGATGACTATTACTATGATGACAACGATTATGATGATGATGATGATGATTGCGATGACGAGGATGATGATGTTGATGACGAAGAGGATGATGATGATGATGACTATGAAAATGACTATGACGATGAACAATGATGGTGATAATGATGAGGATGATGAGGATGATGATGATGAGGAGGAGGAAGAGGATGATGATGACTATGAAGATGACTATGACGATGAACAATGATGGTGATGATGATGAAGATGACGATGAGGATGATGATGATGATGATGAAGAATGACGACGATGATGATGATGACGATGAGGATGATGATGAACAATGATGGTGGTGATGAACAATGATGGTGATGATGATAATGATGAGGATGATGAGGATGATGAGGATGATGATGATGATTATGATGACGATGATGAACAATGTTGGTGATGATGATGATGAACAATGTTGGTGATGATGATGATGACAATGATGGTGATGAGGATGATGACTATGATGATGAGGATGAGGATGAGGATAATGATGATGATGATGATGAAAATGACAATGATGAAGAACAATGATGGTGATGATGATGATAGGTTTTAGACTATATTGTAAAAATACTCGAAATAATCATGAATACAAAGTAGTTGTTGATGAACGTCAATCATTAAATGAAATAAATGTTATTGAGTAAATTCTCTAAATGTTAAACCAGGCCACGCGTGCTTTTAAGTTTGCGTATGCATCAATGCTCGTGTGCGGTCTTAGACACACGTGCATGGGATTAAAGGCACATGCGCACACCTGTTAGTAGGTAAAAAAATTAGAGCTCTGGATTCCCGAGATTGCTACCTATTTTCATGGGTTTTCTTTTGTTGTTCGCGTGTTTTGTGCTCCTGAACTGTGCAATTTGGCTCACAATCCATCACCAGTCTTTGATCTATTGGATAGAAGCTGACTCTTGGAATCTAACAAACATATTCAGTGGTCCTGGAAGTTAGTGGAAAGATTTGCACTACAAGTTTTCATTCAAAGAAGAGATCATTTTCAATAGGTATGGTGAATTGTAAATAATTGTTTTAATTCACAATGTTTTATGATATGCCTACAAAAATATCTCTCTCATAGACAACATTTAATTTCACAGGAATAAATCCCAACTTCACATATAAACAAGTCTCATATTCTCCATACAGGATGAAGTATGCAATGTTAACTAATTTACATTTGCACATGAATATATTTTGATATTACACAATGATGGCATAGATGAAGTTATCTCTTGAGACTCTTCAATTAAAAAAAAAAACCTTTGAAGTAATCATGGGAGAGGGTCCATATTGAATAGTTCACCAGGTTGTCCATATTCTCTATACAAGATGAAGTATGCAATGTAGACCAATAACCATTTGCACATGAATACATTTCAATTTCCCACAAGGATGGAATACATGAGTTTCTCTATTGAGACTCTTCAATTTGTATAAAGACCTTGGAAGAAATCATGGGAGAGGGTCCATATTAAACAGTTGAAGCAAGTATGATATGTTTTATGCACCATCTTGGTAATAAGTATTTATACATGCTATATATTCATACATGACATTGATATAGATGGAAAGGGAAAGGATTTTGCAGAGTTCACATATAAAGCGGAGTAAGTTATCATGATCATCTTGTCTTTTAATAGTAGATGTCAATTTCAACCACTCATGGAACTGGCATCCAGATTTTGATGTGTTAGCTTGAACAAGCACACGATTATCTACATTTGACTATTTTGACTAGAGACAAATGACTATTTTCTCCATCCCTTTCACACAACTTCTTGTTAGCCACTAAAGCTATGCAAGAATACAAATTTTCATCATTTGCATTCTTAATTCCGTTTGTTCTTTTTAATTAGAGATTGAATTATTTGAATGTAAATTTCAAGTGAAAATGTTTGATGCATGTATCTTCAATAGACACCCTTCATTAGTTTAATCTTGCACCCATGTTTCTCTTACCTTTGCTACAAGAGTTTAAACATCATGTCCTTCATAGGTTTGCTAACTCCGCACTTTATATTGTTCTCTACATGTCCTTCCTGGTAAACCACTATCTTTGCAACTTTCTCTCCAATTTGTGTTGCATCGGCCTACTAATCAAAAAATAATTGCTCTAATATTGTGAAATGGTATTTGACTTGTGCATTATGCTTTCATCTCTAAATTTTAATTGCTATTCTAGTAAGTTTTTATCCTTCTTCTATTTGAGTCAATAATTAGAATTGAATGAGAAAGCAGAAGGTATAACACATAGCAAGGTCAAAGAGTTGTTTAGGGATGATTTTAAGGGCGAATTTTAGCTCAATGGCGAATTTTAAGGGTTACCCAAAAAAAAGTGGGCGAATTTTATATTAAAATGTTTTTATTTTATTTAATAAATTTGCCCATTGTTTATTTTATATATAGTTGCCTCAAGGTAAATCACATTCATCCCGAAAGAGGGAAAAACTGGAAAATTAATATTAGCCCATGAATATATTTGATTTTTTCCTACATTCACCCGAATTTTTCCAATTTGCAGGAGATATTTGCCCAAATTCGCCCGATTTTTTCGATTTGCAGGAGATATTTGCCCAAATTCGCCTGATTTTTCCAATTTGCAGGATATATTTGCCCAAATTCACCTGAGTTTTTCAGATTGGGAGGAGAAATGAAGATGGTTCGCTGGATTTATGGATAATAGGTTGAAAATTGGTATTTTTTCCAGGATTTATGGATAATATGATTAAAAATTTGGTATTTCGCTCTATCTGCTTACAATACGTGAAAATGATGGACAAGCTAACAGAGGAACAGATCTCTGAGTTCAAGGAGGCTTTCAGTTTGTTTGACAAGGATGGAGACAGTCAGTATTCACAAATCCCCTTCAATTACTTGTCTTTCTCTACATGTTTTCGATCTCTGGTTCTTCTGTAAGAATAGGAAGAGATACAATGTAGTTAGCTTATCTGGGTTGTGAAATTTTGAGTTTATTTAGTAGGCACACAAACCATAGCTATGGCTTTCTAGACCTTGGTGACTGTGGTGGCCGCCACTTTGATAATCACAGTGATCGCTGCTATAGGTACTAAGATCTTAGACTCCCTAGCCCAGGCTATAATAGTTACTACTTTGGATTTTATAGACTCATTTCCTCACTCTAATCCTTAGATATCCATACCTGGTGCTGGGGGGAAGGAGTATGTCCATGGCTCTACATGCTCGGATTTATGGTCCATCACCGCCTACTTTACCCTCTGCCCACTGGACAATTTGATTTTACCTTTATGATAGGGGAGGGTGCCTTCACGTGTTTTTTTATCTATTGGCCAAATTGCTTCATGTGATGACTTGTGTACTTAGATCGGTTGAAAGCAATGGAATTTTTTATTACCCATTTTATTAGATTCTAGGATTATCCATTTATGTTGGGTAGTTATGGTAGAGGGATGTAAGTAATGGTCGCATGGTTGGTACTCTGTAGTCAAATCATTTCCCTATAACATTATCAGTGTTCTATGGTGAATAGGAGACAAGCTATTAGATATGGTTCATTCAGTTGGTTCTCTTATTGCTTGATCTGAGTTTTCATAAATCACCACTCATCAAATTTTGAACATTTTTACTTGTATAGTTAACTGAATTTTTTAACCCTCTTTCTGATTGGAGTGGGTAGGAGAATTTTATGAGAGATCCATTGCAATTAGACCTCTTAGGTTAATAATTTCGTTAAAGTCATCCAAAAATTGCACTTAGTCTCATTCACAGAATGAAGACTACATTAGCACTGAAAAAATCTTAGTTTAACACTTTGGAAGTAGTGTAGCCACCTTGACCCGACTCTCATATTGAAACACTTTGATCAATGATTTTGTCAAAGTCACCCAAGAATTACACTTAGTCTCATTCACATAGAAGACTGCATTAGCACTAAAAACATCTTAGTTTAACACTTTGGAAGTACTGTAGCCACCTTGATTTGACTCTCATCTTGAAACACTTTGATCAACTATACTGGGAGCCAAAATTTTGGGTTTTAAGCCTAAGCCATCATTGCTGTGAGCACTCAACCTTGTTGCTAGACCACAGCTTGATGAGATTTTCCTCATTGGATATTATTCTTTGGCACTCTGTTGGTTTTATTTTGGGTGTAAGTTATAGTATTCAACAGCCATGGAGATCATTAGCAATTATTTGCCAGGGCACATGCTACTGATTAGAAGAGTAGCATAGATTTCTTTGCTTTTCCTTCTATTTTTCTTGTTCCCACTATCCTTAAATCTGCTAATCACTTCCATTCACTCAAAGTTATCCTTAAATCAACTAATCACTTCCATTCACTTAAAGTTAGTGCTAATAGTAGTTGGTGTCCCTGGTGATCTGTTTCTTCTTTAGGCAATGCTTTTGTGGCTTCTATCGAAGATATTGGATGTTTTCATTTTAAATAGCTTAGTCCTACTTCAAAGATGACAATACAAGGGGTTTAATCTTTTGTCTATTTGATGCATCAGCTATTTTTAGCTGTACTCATGTGGCAAGTTATTCTTAGGTAGTCTATAACATGTTAAAGATCTATCTTAGTGTTTAGTCTCCAAATTTGTCAAAAAAATTGTTTATAAATATCTACTTTTAAGATAACAAAGTCACAATTTCGAAGAACATATTCTCTTTCCCTTTTCCATGCTTCTATTCTGTTTGCATTAGAAAGTAAGTTGACCTAGACGAAGATACTTGTATCCTTCATTTTTTAGTAGTAGGTAGACATTGCGTTTCACCGAAAGGTGGAATGGTGAATCTACTATCTAATGTGGAGCCTTTCCTGCTAATTGGATTTGCAGATCAAAATAGACATGTTTCATTTTCCAGTGAACTCAATTCCCACTAGGTAAAACTGTCAAATCAATTTCCTTCACAGGATTGCGCTGAAAGATTAGCATTGATTATAAATTTGCGATTCAAATCTAGCCAACTATTGTCATATTAGCCCCTTATCCTTTTAGTTTGGGAAGTAGAAGAATTGACCTCAGGTTCGTCCAAAATCATTAGTAGATAAATCTATAACAAGTTTAGTAATTAATATCAATAATTAGTGCCTAGTTAGTGCCAGTGAAACTGAAATTGGTAGACAATTTTTAAAACATCATGAATATTTAAAAGATAACGAATTGCAAGATTTTTGAAGTTCAGGATTTTAATACTGGTATATTTTTTTGTGTGATCCAAGTATGCATACTTTTGACAAAATATGATCGTCTTTATGTCTGTCTAGAGTGGGCAGGAATAGCAAGGTCCCATCATACAAGCACTATTACAGTTCCAAATTGAACCTTTATGGGCTTCCATCAAACACTTTGGGACTATATAGAAATGTTATTTTAGAGCTTGCAACAATAATTTTCAAAACAGAGCAAGATTTCCCAAGTGCACTGTTTGATTTGTTCGTTCTTTCCATAAATTTACTGAATACACAAGAATTAGACATCATTTTCCTTACGGACACACAATGGAACTGATTGTGCACTAGAAACTTGTAGTTGTGTCCCATTTCTATCGAACAAATTATTTGTGGAAATAAATTTCCAAGATGAGAGTGGGTGCAGCGGCGACTGCTTTCTCTTCCTCTTCATGTTGGGCATGGAAGCCATAGCCCTTGCTCTAAGTTCTTCAATGTCCATAGTGCCGAAATTGACTTCTACATTGAACTTCTTCGACTTGGAAAGTAAAAAACGTAATTGGGTAGGTCAGACCCTCTCTTAGTCTTACCGTCTGCTCTGTCCTGCCCTATCCTCCTGCCTTTGTCTTCGTTGGTCATTTCTTTCATCCATTTACCAGTTTCCATGAGGTAGAAACAAGAAGCTCCGTGTCTTTGAAATTTCCCCTGTCAACTACTTAATGTGTGGCAGGGGCAACATTGATTCCTAGTGGTTAATCCATGGCTCTTTCAATTTCTTCAAAATATGATATAAAGCCATAGGAATTGTTGAAAATTTTCCAATTTTTGTTTGATTTCTTTGTGAAAATATGATATTAAGCCATGAGAATTTATAGGTTTTTTTTCAATTTGTTTTGTTGAAAATGCATCATATAGTTCACTATAAGTCAATATAGATGTACATGATGCTTTTAAAATCCCCAACCGAAGAGTTGATACACAAATACTTCTACATTTTTTATTCATATAAATCTAGGGGGGGTTCTTAAAATCATCCCTACCTTCATGTGAAACCAATCATGGATGTGGCTCTAATATGACGGAATGAGTGGAGGTATCATGTCCATAGTTCGAAACATGGGATATATGGGGAAGGAGCTGAGGTAACATGCCTGCTCTGAGAACTTTTGTTGTGGGAGCATGCTTTCCTCATGGTTCTCATTCAGGAGCTGAGGGAATATGATTGCTCTGCTGTGGGAGCTGACATGCCTCACAAGACAAAGCAGTTGAACTTCCAAGACTAGTTGAACCATGCGAATGGGCTATGGTCTTTGTTGGGAATTAGCTAACTAGGAAAGTTGCCTGAGCTAGTATTGCAATACTACCTAATTTTAAAGAACCCTTAGTTTGAAGACTTTGAACTGCATTGCGATTTGCATAGTGCTAAGTGGATAACTTGCAGGTTGTTGCATGGATGAATATTCCCTTTGTCAAAAAGGATCTATCTGACATATTAGTAACTGGTCACCCCACTACTTGTACATATCCTTGTTTTTTTCTGTTGAGCCTTTGATTGTGCTTCCACATAGTTTGGGGGTCCTAAGGAAAGAATAATTTCATGGGCAAGGTTGGGTGGAAATCGGATGGTAATTTAAGAGTTTTCCAGGGAAGGAGTTGGATATAGCAATTCATCCAATGGGGCTAGTTGACAAAGTGCATGTATAATCTATTCTATTTTCTTGTATATCAAATTGATTTTCATAATTTTTTTGATAAGTTGTTAATGAACTAATATGGCAGGCTGTTGGAAATGCCATGTGTATCTATGGTTGTTAAGTGGAATCTTTGCTAGTATGAATGGCTATGGGATTTATTTTACCTCTGCTAAAATAAAAATGGCCATAAACTTGATGATTGAAAGAGCTGGCGAATTATAGCTCTAAGATCTTGGTAAAAGAGGACTATGGATGAGAACTATCACTATATCCTATCTTGTCATTATTGTTTATGGGAATTTTTTTCTAAAATTGTCAATGCTATATGCTGGTTTAGTGCATGAAGCTTAGAGAGCAATTCCTGTGTTTTTATGATATTCTAATGCCATGTGTATCTATGGTTGTTAAGTGGAATCTTTGCTAGTATGAATGGCTATGGGATTTATTTTACCTCTGCTAAAATAAAAATGGCCATAAACTTGATGATTGAAAGAGCTGGCGAATTATAGCTCTAAGATCTTGGTAAAAGAGGACTATGGATGAGAACTATCACTATATCCTGTCTTGTCATTATTGTTTATGGGAAATTTTTTCTAAAATTGTCAATGCTATATGCTGGTTTAGTGCATGAAGCTTAGAGAGCAATTCCTGTGTTTTTATGATATTCTAGATTGAGTTACTCTGTTGTCTTTTTTGGAGTTATGGAAGCAAATTAGAAATGTTAGTCTCAATATGTTTGTTATATGAAATCATACTTCCATGCTTAATTGGTGGATTTTCATTTTTTTAAACCAGTGTGACTGTGAGGAATTTATTTTCCTACAAATCTATTCTCATTGAAACCATGATTGCTGGTGGAGTTGGGCATATAACCTACTTAGAAAAAGGCAAACTCTGTTTATGGCAATTCTGAAGACATTTAGTAGGTGAATTGATGCAGAATAAGTTTGCTGCTGGAATTTCTGGTAACGGGTAAATTTCTGTTTTTGAATACTGAAAACAGGTAGTAGAGTTGTTAACCGCTATTTGTGACTCAAACAAAATATAGATGTATATTGATGTAGCTTGAGATTAGTATATTACTAATACATGAGGTATGTATTGACCATGGAATGCAAAATTCATGCCCAACTTTCACTACATGTTTGAATAAACAACCACTGGGATTATATCGATGGCATCAACTTCTTTTGATGGCATTATAACTCAATGAAATGTCTTCTCCCTCTTGGTTGTGTGATTTCTGCTTATACCACGAATTTAATTGATGGGTATTGACTATGTTAATTTGATATGTAATTTGCCTTGTCTTAACTAACTGAAAAGTTAAGCTCATCAATGGATGTTAGCAAGCCACCATACTAAAATGATGGAGACCTCACCAGAGGATGGAATCTCCAACTATGTCATCCTCTACCTATCTGTGGGGGTTGCTATCTCATTGGGCACGATTTTGTATAAGCTGTGGCAGTCTGTAACATGCTCAAATAGAGCTAGCGATCTCACTCCACATAAGCAAAATCCTTTAATGGCATAATTTGTTTGTGTTGATTTTTCTGGGTTGCTGGCCTACTGTTTGACAGAAAGCTTAACCATATATATCCCAATTTCTTTATCTTAAATATGCAACTTGCAAGTTGCAATTGGATTTCCAGCAAGGTATTGGACAACATGCTAAGGGTTTGGATTTAGATTTCTTCCTTTTCAAAATCTCTGTGGTGATTGTGGGCAATGGAGTACAACTCTGTAAATGGAAAACACAGTAATGAAGCTTCTATGGGCATGCATTTTCAAATTTAAGTTTTAACTTAGAAAATTGCTTTGATGATGGTAAATTGCTGTTCTTGTGGGCATTACTTTCGGAGTTTAATTTCTCTTTGCAAATTGATTTGGGGATGAGTTTAAGTGACCATTTATTGAGTCACTAAAGTTGGTAATAGGAAAACAAGGACCAAGATACATATGGTTGACGGACATGGGGAAAATGAAGATGCATTGTTTTATGATGAGGACTGCTTAGAAAGGAGACGTTCCTATAAACAGGATGAAAATGACCCATGTTTTTCCCTCTGCATTAACTACGCTCACTCACATTTCCCTTCAGCTATGAAAGAAGCAGTTAGCCCTAAGGTACGCATAAAGAGCATGGGATGTGTCCTTCTTATTTTTCCTATTTTGTCTCATTTGATGCATCTTGTGCTTGATGAGGAAGCTTAAGCAAAGTTGGTACATTTTATTATATTGGCATTATCTCTTTTGATTGCAAATGCTCAGGTGCTTTACTATTTGTTCTCTTCCTTAGAATCCATGATCATATATTACAATTGATAATATGAGTGTATTCAACACACCAAGGAAATTTGTTAGGTCTCTGGAACAACAATCCTCCTCCAAAAACACATGTAGAAAATTGCAATACAGAGGAGAACTTGCAAATTTTGTAGAAGATAACCATGATAATTTGAATGCAATTGACTGGAATATGAACTTAAGTCCATCTGCCAATGGCACTATCAATGAATCCATGGGTGGAGACAATCGACATACGATCATAGCTAAAAAAGGAAGGACAATGCTTGACAGTCTCTATAGTGTAGCTGATGAGTATTCAGTTAGAAGCAATTCAGAAGAGGGAGATCTGCAGAACAGTTCTGAATGGTCAGAAAGTGTGCATAGAACTGATTCTTTGTCACCTGCTTCAAGCATTGTTTTTGAGGAGATGTTAGATAACGAGGAAGATTACCAGAGCACTGGCTTGACTGAGTTAGAAAAAGAATCTTATAAGACAGATGATAAGAAAAGAAATTTCTTACCAGCTAATCTCGATTCGTTTGAAGGTTGAACTGATTCTTGCAAATTGCAAGAGACAAAAACATTTTGTACATGTTGGAGAAGAGCATTATGCTTTATGGAATCCATTCTGGGAGTCTCCTTGTGTGCTGTGTTGGTTGTTCCTGCAATTATGGTGGTTGTCAATTTATTTAGCAAGCAAGAGGAATACCATGTCATGGTTCCCACCTAGGACATTCTATTTTGTGGTCATTTAAAATTAGTAATTTACAAATATTATCGACTTAGTATGCAGCCATTGTTTAAATAGGAGTATACAATTTGAATCATCTTCTTGAAGCATCTTGCTTTTGTCTTTCCCTTAATCATCAGGCTTTCTTCCATATATTTGATTGCAGAGGGGATTATGATAAAGCATAATTCCATTTATGCACAGTAGGAGGATGAAACATGGAAATATTTCTGCTGCTAGAATGATGTGCGAGTTATGAGGATTTTTATCCCTTGAATATAAAAAAAATCTATTGTGAGGTCTCATTCTATATAAATTACTCAATCTAGAAAGTTATAGTTAATTTTTACCATGTCTTCTTTCAATCCACTGAATGATACATGCATCGAGATAAATCTAACATAGTCACTGTGCATTAAATGCTTAAGGTTTAGTCTGATTGTGTAGAAGGAATAGTCTAGGCTGAACAAGGTTAAGAAACTGTGGTCAATTGTAAAATCTATGTCATGAATTATGATAGTTAACTTCGTGCAGTTGTAGTGCTCATTATTGATATTTTAACTGAATATGAATTTCTTGTCCACCCTGCAATCTTTTTAAATCATTGGACCAACATGCTATCTTGATATTTCTAGATGAGTATATTGCAAAAACAACATAAGTACGAACCTCCCAAGCTATGTTGAGAGCATAAGTGTGGGTCTTGTATCCACTGTGAGAATGTGGGTGACTAATAAGCATGATTTTACTTTGATCCTTGAGCTTTTACTACTCAATAAAAAATGAAGGGGGAAGTTTGTAGAATTGACATATTGTCTGTACAAATAAATATTTGAATTTTTATTAGATTCATTTGATATTGAGAAAGCTTACAGGTATTTTATATGGATTGGTGTTATTATTATATTTTGACAAAATCCTCCTCTTCTCATAGTGCTGAAAGCATGTCCAGGGTATCTATTATGCCAAAGTTACCCAGAAATTGCATTTGGCCCCAATCTCTTGAAATGGCCTTCTTGCACTAGTGAGACAGCCATTGAGTGGCAACATGTATTAGGGGGTTTTTAATTCTGGGCTCTTTTTCTCCACAAAAGGGGTGTAAACAAACCTAAAAAAAATAGACCTGAGTTAACTTCAGACCCTATAAACCAAGTCTGAGTGCGATTTAGGTGATTTTGGGCAATCTCTTGATGCAGAAAAGAGTGATATGGCATGTGTTTGAACTTTCTATGTAAACTTGGTTTGATTTCTTAATATTAGGACTAATAACAAAGTGTTATTACAAGTGGAAAATGAGTATAAACCTGAAGAAACGTTGTTTGGTCCTGCTGGAGTGAATTACATGAATTGGGTTGCACAGATGGCTATGGGAATGGATACGGGTGTACCCTGGGTAATGTGCAAACAAGATGATGCACTAGACCCTGTGGTGAGCTCTATTAACAACACCCTCTTAGATATATATATGATAATATCTTTAACTGGGCATTTGGTGACCCCCATGTCTGGATGAACTTGTCAAATTGTATCAAAATATTGCACCAGTTGCATCAATTGAATTAGTTACTTTTGCATATTCTGTACAATTCATACTAATGGAATTTAAAATAAGTAATTAGTGTAGACACAAATAAATTGTCATTTTTCATTTTGATGAATGACTACTACTGAGTGTAATTGAAAGCAAAATAACTTCCATTTAACAGATTATGGGGTTTTGAGGGGTTTTGCATTCTATTTTTCTTAGTCTTGTAATAATCAATGTTGAGATATCCAATATTCCATTGTTTTACCTTATTTATTATTTAATATTTGAAACATATAAACACTTGCAATGGTTTCTACTCCGACAAATTTGTACCTAACATATAAGCCAACAATGTGGATGGAAGCTTGGAGTGATCTAAAATGGATAGAACTAAAGAGCCACAACAAGAAAAGGTTTTGGGCATTCCATGTATTGGAAGTGAAATTTTGGACCATGTGGAGAGGAGCTTACCCCTACACTCCACACTCTGCAAAAGCTGAAGCAAGAGCACCCAAAGTGAGGGACCTACCTAACCTCCACATCAAGACCCCTGGATTATGATGAAGTAACCCAAGTGACATAAAGAAACTATATGACAATATGAAGATTCATATCATGTCAATGTTACTTCACATAGACTGTGTAGTATTCCATTCTAAATTTTTAAATTTCCAAATTAAATGCAGAAAGTCATGGTAAAACACAAATAATAAGAAATAAGCAAATTAAATAAAAATAAGCAAGTAGGGTATGGAGACTCGGAACTTTTGAAGAGGCTAAAAAAATGAGTCTAATGCTTTGAAATATAACTCTCAATACTGATTAGTCTAAGAAAAACAAAAATAATTGTTAGAAAGTTTAAATGCAGACTTTAGTGCTAACATTGACTCCAATTGGGGATAACACTTCCCTGTGAGGTGCTAAGAACCTGTAGACATGTTGCTTCCATCACTACAGTTCCTGAAACCTATAACATATTCAACATGCTTGAAAACCATACACACTGAAAAATCAATATGCAAACCAAAACTATTTCTACAAGCTAAAGAAGACTGATAGCCCAACCATCAAGTTGAAAAGAAAATAACTAGAATTTCCACCATTGGGCTACGGAGTCATGATTCAACCAATCTATCACATGCTGGATCAAGCTCAAAACCAAAACTGCTAAAAACAAGTTGTAAATTGATCTATAGGCTCGACAAGGCGAGATTATTGATATACACTCTTACTCTAACTAGATGAATTCAAGTTGGTCATGTATAAGCAAATTTCCAATGTAGCCAAGTAAGCATTTTACTAACAAAATGATATTCTTGTTTGCAACCAAATGAGAGAATGCTTAAATTATGAAAAAATTTCAACTGAAGTTTGATTGGCAACTCTTACTTACTGTTGCAATTTGATTGTATGCCAAAAGTTGAAACATTTAGGATCTCTAAACAATATGACTTTGTGTAAGTTTCCATTGGATATTGAAGAGCACGACAGAGCTCCAAATGATTTAAAAGACAAAATTGTTGTGTGAAAATTGTTTCATCGGTAAAAGTGTGCTTCAATTGTCCTCCTCATAACCATTCATGAATACCACCTACTTCATAATAATCAAGGGTAGAATAATCTTCCTAATTCTGTTGATATTTTTCTTGGACAAAATTTTTTTTAGCAGTATCCAAAACAACAAGTGTATCATGAGAATTAGAAGGAAACAATATAGTTTCATCAATTCCAAGTGTAGAAGAAACATGCTCAATGAGGTTTTAATTTTGAATATCTTTCTCTTTCATTTCAGATTCAAGAATATCAAGTATTGGCTCACTAATTTCTTGAAAATGTTGATAAACACCCTATGTATAAGGGAACACTGTGAACTAGAATTAAACATTGTCTCTCTCACTTCCTTCCCAAGATTTTGATTCATAACTATCATTTACATGTATGTTGCAAAGAGGTTTCATACATGTTAATTCAGAAAATTGTTCATTCAAATTAACTTCATGATAGTCATATCCATAACTAGCCTCAAGAAAATTCATATTAGGACCATCCTTATACCCATAACTAGAAACTTTCGCTATTGTACATGAAAAGGGACCTTGTTGATATAGTTTTTTTACATTTTCAACAACAAAAATATCTGATTGAGCAATTTTAATATCTGGAGAAAAATACAAATCTAAACACAATATATCAACATATTGAAACAAATAAAAGTTTGAATATGTTTTTTTTATGTTGATAATATTCATCCTCTGCATATGCGTCCAAATTTTCATCTGAAAGTTGATCTTAGAGTTTGCCACATGCCCAAATATGATCTGAGATATTTCCACAAGTGTGAAGGTTATCCTCAATCTCCTTGAGTGAATTACATGAATTGGGCTGCCCGGATGGCTGTGGGAATGGATACAGGTGTACCTTGGGTACTGTGCAAATAGGATGATGCACTAGACCCTGTGGTGAGCTCTGTTAACAACACCCTCTTAGATATTTATATGATAATATATTTAACTGGGCATTTGCTGACCCCTGTGTTTGGATGAACTTGTCAAATTGTATCAAAATATTGCACCAGTTGCATCAATTGAATTAGTTACCTTTGCATATTCTATACAATTCATACTAATGGAATTTAAAATAAGTGATTAGTGTAGACACAAATAAATTGTCATTTTTCATTTTGATGAATGACTACTACTAAGTGTAATTGAAAGCAAAATAGCTTTCATTTAATATATTATGGGGTTTTCAGGATTCTACATTCTATTTTTCTTAGTATTGTAATAATCAATGTTGAGATATCCAAGATTCCATTGTTTTACCTTATTTATTCTTTAATATTTGAAACAGATAAACACTTGCAATGGTTTCTACTACGACAACTTTGTACCTAACAATCCTTATAAGCCAACAATGTGGATGGAGGCCTGGAGTGATCTGAAATGGATAGAACTAAAGAGCCACAACAAGAAAAGGTTTTGGGCATGCCGTGTATTGGAAGTGAAATTTTGGACCATGTGGAGAGGAGCTTACCCCTGCACTCCACACTCTTCAAAAGCTGAAGCAAGAGCATGCAAAGTGAGGGACCTACCTAACTTCCACATCAAGACCCCTGCATTATGATGAATCTCTGTGTCTACATAGAAGAAAGAAGAAGAGACCCAAAACAAAGACTATTGAGGCATACCTGATAGATGACATCACCATGTAGATTCCAAAAATCCGTAGAGTAGATGCCACATGGAATATATAGAAGAAAAAGTAACCCTTCAAGGAAAAATAAAGATCATACAACCTAAAATCCATTACATGAGGCAATTACTTTGGGTGGTTCCATTGGCATCATTCAAGTGTTTTCAAGGAAGATGGAGGAGGCATTTGATCAGTCTAGGGGAGTAGGCATTCCAAGAGAAGAGAAACCAATAGAGGTGGGAATAAAGAGGGAGATTGGGACATCAGTCAGAAAATTGGCATTGGAAGTTGATGGCACAAAAGCAGAAAACTAAAGACTAAGAATGAGAAGTATGTTCCTAGATCAGGAGGACGAAGAGAAGTATGACCCTATCCACAGAGAACAAAGATTATCTCAAAGGCAAGATGCAATATGAAAAATGCATCCATGGAGTAAGAATACAAAAAATCTCTATCTAAGAGTATATAGCTGATATTTGTCATCATTCTTGAGCACAAAAGGAGCCAAACAAAGGCCATGCTGGTTTTCACAAATGGGTTTCCAGGGTAAAATTTGTGTTAGTTCTGTGTATGTAATTGATGTTTTAGAATTGGTTTTCTTCCTCATTTTTAATTACATTTTGCAAGTAATATTGTAATACATAGTCAGAATTAATTTGCAATGAAATAGAAAACATAGAGAAACTATAGCTTTCTGCAAAAATAATTAAGGTCCATACTAGTGAAATGACTCAGCCATAGGATGACCGATTATGGATCAGAACCAAGGACCACCTCTGCATGGTTTATTGTTGTTTGTTGTTGTTATGGCCTTAAAACCACCCAGAATTGTGATTTACTCTGTTTTATTATTGGTTGAGGGTTAAAATAGTGTTGAATCATGTGTTTTCTTATTGTTAAAATAGAGTTAAAAAATGTTTTATTATTGTTTGAGGGTTCCTTTCCTAGGACCAAACTGCATTATGCTGGGGATTGAACTTGGTGTCATTTTGTAGATTCCTTCATTAAGAAAGGGTAAACATGTTTATATTAGTCTTTTATCCTCTTGCAATTACATAGTTATTTATACAATTTAATATTTTATTGTAGACCTCTAATAGAATCGTCATATACATATTTTTTACTTTAATAACAATTATTTTTTACTTTAATAAACATGCAAATGTTATTGACGGTATATATACAATTGTTCTCAAGTTTCCACCATATATATGTTGTAAAAACAAGCATGTAAATGCTTATTTGTGGAAGATGTTTCAAGAAAGGGGTTCAAAGCAGTGCTATCAACTCGAATCCGTCGAGTTTGAGAAAAGTTTGACCAAAACTGATCAGAATTGGTTGTTGAATTTTGCGTAGAGGCTGAGTCAACCCCTGACATTGCCTAATTCGTCTGTGTCAACCTTTGAGGTGGCCAAGTCATCAAAACATCGACTTGACTGCGTCTACATCTGCTGACATGGATGCTTAGTTGGGGCCAAAGTATGAAAACATTAAACTTGAAAAAATGAAAATAAAAGGACCCTAAGCCCTCAAAAAAATTTAAGATCAATATGGTTTTCATGTTAATGCTTAGCTTATAATGTTAATTCCTAAAGCCAATGTGACTTTAATTTTAAATTTAAATTTGTTGGAGTATCATGTTTTAATAGTATATATAAATATATACTTTTTACATGAATTCATTTTTATTCTGTGAATATTTCTTGCATACTTTAAAATATTAACATGGTATATAGTTATAAAAACTTGTGTGATGAGGATGAAGAGATAGGGAGTGGCCTTGTATGCTTGTTGTTTGCATGAAAAAGTTAAGCTTCACTGTTCAAGTTTGGATTTAGGGTAAAATGTTACAGGTATAAGAATTTGGTTTATATTGTTTTATATTGGGCTGATTCCTAATAGGGGATCTATAGTTCATTCAACCTGTCCCTTCCCTATGATCCTAGTAACAAAGCTCATTTCCCTTATGCATCACATTGCTGGTCGATGGAGACAGAGTGAGGGATCTCATTGGACTTTTAACTCTATGGAAGAAAGTGCAGCAGTTGGTCATTGAGGCTAGCTTTTTACAGTTAAGGTTGGGTATGGTCATCAAAGTGGAAACTCTATGGGAAGTTACATTACTCCTAAATAAGTCTGCCCCTGGGAGGATTTCAATATAAAATTGATTTGTAGGATTTTAATTTTAATTTTAATTTGCACTTTCAGATATCCATGAGTTAACAAATGCATACGAATTATTAATCCATTGTCTTTGACTCTTTTTTGGCAACTGCAAAAGATAGAAGATTTACCTATATCAAGTAGAACAAGAAAGCACAGAAGAGGGTGGGGTGGGTATTTCGTAACAATGCCCTTGTATGATGGATAGGCTTTGGTTTTTCCAAAAAAATTGCAATAACATACCTGAGTATAGAGCTCACAAGAGAAAGAGAGAAAACCACAAGCTATCTTCAAATGCCAAGCTAGTTACTTGTTGATTCTGGTTGGAAAACTTGTGATTGGTGTTAGGTGAAGTTCTTAGAAAATAATTTTTTTAATTTACCTGTCTATGGCTTATGAATAATGAAGACCACACCTATAGATAACTTTTCCTCTATATTTACCTGTTAGAGCAGGGTTGAGCCTATATTGAATAAGAGTTGTAGATCATTTTTCATCCTGTCTAATAGATAATTGGCATGATGCGAAATGTCCAATATATAGTGGGTCTGTGATAGATGGCACCACAACCATGGCCAAAATTGTATTATGTCATGTCTTGAATATATTATTATAGAACCAGAGCATTACTTTGATTTTTTTGTAAATATTAAATTCATCCAAACTTTAGACACCTAACAATCTTTCTTTCTGATCTATGAGGGACCATCAATTTGCTTGGAGTTGTCTACTGAATAGTCAGCCAAAGGTGTCTATCGGAATATTTTAGCTTCCAATATGATTGGGGTTGCAGTTACTAGCAAAAATATGTGTTCATATCTTAATGAGCACAAGAAAGAACCTAGATGAATGAGAGATCAACTACATATTTGAGAGCCCACAAATGTCCACAACTGTTGGGACTACATATTAACTGAATTACTGTTATGCCCATGTCTTGTTGTCAGCATAGCATATCCTAGCTACAATAAGGGACAACCTGGATGGAAAAGTAGCATTTTTCCCATGAAGTATGAGTGACTGTTGTACTGCAGTATATCTCTAATCATTTGGTTATGGTTAAATAATATAGTGGGTGTATTGGTCAACTGCTTTAAGTTCAGAACATGATTATATCTCTAAGCATTTGGGTATTGGTCAACTGCTTTAAGTCTAGGACATGGTTATCATATTGTTGACAATAATCAAGAAATGTTACACGGGGATGTGCTTGTTGGCATGAGTTGTCAATTAATAATCAAATTAGAGAGATTATAGGTTAAGAATCAAATCAGAGAGATTATAGGAATAGCCATAACTATCACCCATGATTCTAGCCCTAAGATCTATATAGCCAAGAATAGCATATCAAATATCGCTATATATGTATACAATATCCCTATAAATTAATATATGGTGAATACAATGAAAGTAAAGTTTTACATGGTATCAGAGCCTCTCACGATCTAGCTCTCAGTTCACATCCATCACTAGCTTCTAGCATCCTTCCACCCACCACCTTCTCCTATGGTAGCCACCGAAACCCCAATCCAAACGAAGGAATCTCCCACCAACCAGAATACACTCCTCTCTGAATTATTCACCGCCACAATGGTCGAAGCTCTGTCCAAAGCTTAGGCTCCTATCGTGACTTCTAAACTTGTGGCTCTACTGATTGGAATCAAGTTGGATGGTTCCAACTATGCCCTATGGTCCCAAGTTGTCAAGATGTACATCTCCAGTAAAGACAAGTTGGGCTACATCAATGGCGAACTAACCCCGCTATCTTCGACCAACCCATCCTTCTGTAAATGGCTCATTGACAATGCCATTGTCAAAGGCTGGCTGATCAACTCCATGGATCCGACATTAATCGACAATTTCATTCGCTTTCCCACAACCAAATAGGTTTGGGAATCTACTGCTACCACCTATTTTGATGGTGGTGATACCTCCCAGGTCTATGATCTCCGGTACTGTGTCTCACGTCTCTGCCAAGGAGGTGGCTTCTTGGAAAAATACTACACCGGCTTGCAAGGTCTCTGGCATGAGATCGAATTTCGTCATCCAAATCCAATGGAGTGCCTTGCTGATATTCAACGATATAATAATCTTCTCCAAGAAGATAGGGTTTATGTCTTCTTGGATGGTCTTGACGACAAACTGGACAATATTCACAGCGACGTGTTGCAGCTGCACCCATTTCCCACTGTGGAGCAAGTGTGTGCTCATGTCCACAAGGAGGCCCTTCACCAGGTGGTGATGAATGTCGGGGACCATGAACCACTGTCAGGAGTAGTGCTTGCTTCGAGAAGCCTCAAGCTTGGGTTCTCTGGACTGGCTCCCCAGCATACTAGGAAATCTGCTTCTAAAGCCCGCTCCTCATCTGACAGTCTCAAATGCTCTCATTGCGGCAATATGAAGCACACACATGAAACTTGTTTTTAGTTGCATGGATATCCTGATTGGTGGCATGAACTCCAAGCTCGAAAAAAATGGGATACTGGTAGTATGGATGAAGGCACGGACAAGGCTTCTATAGCGGTAGTTGAACCATATCTCTCTCTAATACCTTCCACTGCCTCTTCTCGACAGGATTTATCTCATGTGGATCAAGGTAATCTCTGTCACACCTTACTTAGTGATAGCCATGATATCGACCATGGAGATTGGCTTCTCGACTCTGGGGCCATGGACCATATGACTTTTGACCCCATGGATCTCTCTCACCACTCATCTCCAAGGTGCACTAGCATTGCGAATTCCAATGGGATGGTCTCACCGGTCATAGGGGCCGGATCTGTGACCCTATCACCCTCTCTTAATTTATCTAATACTTTACTTGTTCCCTCCTTGCCCCATAAGTTATTGTCTGTTAGTCAAATTACTATAGAACTAAATTGTGTGGTGCTAATGTTTTCCAATTTTTGTCTTATTTAGGATATTCTCACCAAGGAGATAATTGGGCGTGGTACTAAGAAGGGGGGATTGTACTACATGGAATATTTCAGTTTGGGTTGAACGCATCACGTGTCTTCCTTGCTTGGTTCAAAGCCTCAACAAATTTGGCTATGGCATCGTCGTTTGGGACATCCATCATTTGGGTATCTAAGGCATTTGTTTCCTAATTTATTTTCAAATGTAGAGACCTCTGAATTTAACTGTGATACTTGTATTTTAGCCAAAATTCATAGGGCTACTTATCCATTAAGCATGAATAAAAGTGATACCCCTTTTGCTTTAATTCACTCTAATGTATGGGGACCATCTCCCATATCTATTGTATATAGTGTACGTTGGTTTGTGATATTTGTTGATGATTGCACCTGCATGACTTGGTTATATCTGCTGAAACATAAGGATGAAGTATTTAGGGTATTTCAGTCATTTCATGCTATGATTCAGACCCAGTTTTCTGCTCAGATTTGGATTCTTCGTTCAGACAATGGTGGTGAATATGTTAATCACCACTTTCATTCCTATTTTCAACAACATGGCATTATACATGAGACCTCATGTCCCCATACCCCACAACAAAATGGGGTAGTTGAACGAAAAAATCGACATATTCTTGAGACTGCCCGGGCTGTCCTCCTTGGCGCTCATGTCCCCACACGACATTGGCCCGATGCTATTTCCACTGCTGTCCATCTGATCAACTTCCTCCCTTCCAAAATATTAAATTTTCAAACCCCATTACAGTCCCTCTCAGCCTCAGTCTCTCTACCTATAGCCCTCATGCTCCCTCCTTGCATATTTGGATGTGTGGTGTATGTACACCTGCCTAAGAACTAGCATACCAAACTTGACCCATGTGCTCTTCGGTCCCTATTCTTAGGCTATGTTGTGCATCAAAAAGGCTACTGCTGCTATGAACCTGCTACTTAGTGTACTTATGTGACCATGGATGTCACCTTTTTGTAGTCCGCACCATTCTACCCTTCCACGACCTCCACTTCTTCTCTTCAGGGGGAGACACTAGATGAAGAGTTGAAGTAGCTAACATTTGAATGGCTTGAAGATCGGAATGAAACACAAATAATTGGTGAAGAATAAACAAATACATCTTCAGGGAAATACATATCCTCTGAATCTAGAAGGTCTCTAGAAATTGAGCCTACATCATCAGGAGAAGAACCAAAATCCCCCTACCCCTTAGTAACTGCAAGCCCATCTCTTGAGAATATTCCTGAGGTAAGTAATATTAGCACACCCTCCTTTATAAATGACATAGATACTTTCATTGGATATAACTTACCTTTCAGGCATAATCAAGGCAAGCCACCAAACAGATATTCTCCAGATATTGAGGAAAGAAGATCAAGGTACCCAATTGCCAACTATGTCTCCACCGAAAAGATACCTGAGCCTCTCAAGAAATTTTCACATGAGCTTTCTGCATGTCATATTCCCACTACAATTCAAGAAGCATTAATGGATCCCAAGTGGACTAAAGCGAAAGAGGAAGAAATGGGAGCACTACTAAAAAATAAAACATGGAACTTGGTTCCACTACCCCAAGGGAAGAAGACAGTTGGGTGTAGGTGGGTCTTCTCCGTTAAACACAAGGAAGATGGATCTATATAACGATACAAGGTGAGGCAAGTTGCAAAAGGATACACTCAAACATATGGTGTAGATGATCAAGAAACCTTTTCACCAGTAGCTAAACTAAATACAGTCAAGTTTCTGCTATCTCTCGCAGCCAACCTGGACTGGCCATTGCACCAGTTAGATGTAAAGAATGCATTGCTCCACGGTGACCTTGAAGAGGAAGTCTACATGGATATCCCTTCAGGCTACACAGCATTTTCAAAAACTGGAGTTGTGTGCAAATTGTAGCGCGCACTGTATGGACTGAAACAATCACCTCAAGCATGGTTTGGGCGGTTCGCTCAAGCAATTAATAAGTATGGCTTCTACCAAAGTAATTCATATCATACATTATTTCTGAAGCACCAACGGGGCAAGGTAACAGCTTTAATTGTATATGTCGATGATATGATCATCACGGGGGATGATACAGAGGAAATTGCTAAGCTTCAGAAACAACTGGCAACCGAATTTGAGATGAAAAATATGGGAGGACTTAAATATTTCCTGGGAATAGAGGTTGCTAGATCAGAACAAGGTATATTTCTTTCCCAGCAAAAATATATATTAGATTTACTATGCGAGGTTGGAATGTTGGATTGTAAGTGTTGATTGCATGGGCAGACCGGGGTTTACTATACTCAATCAACAAACCCCCTTAACTCACTGGCCCTTTCGGCGACAGACCGCGAAGCGATCTGAAGTCTCACCTGAAGTGAATCTAATGGGTTGGCCAAGACTCAAGTGTCTTGGACCAGGTTCTGCGCATCCTACTTTTCTCTCTTCTCTTACCCCTGTGACTCACAAGGTCAGCTATAGCCGCGCATCGCACATCCTCTTCTACTCGCAGCACTTTTAGCCTTGAGATTCTTCTCTACGTGCAAGTCACACGGTTTCTTCCCGCGTCGCACGACTTCCACTTACTCACAATATCCCCAACCTTATCACATTTCTGCGCACCACGGGACACCCAGCTTCTCCTCAACGCTAAGCCCTCAGCTCGCAGTATCGCGCACCGCAGCTCCTCTGCCGGTGCGATATCGCCTCTCTGCGATATCTTACCACTACGACTTTGCACTCTTAGCGTTGACTGTGTCACGGTGCGAAACTCTACTTTTCAGAAGTTATATTGTGAGTAAATGGTCATCAGAAACAGACGTAAAGGAGTCTTTAAGCAACTTACTAAAATACTTCAACTTATCTCTATCTTCTTGCATTATCATGAGCTGAGCATTACATACAGTCACTTACTGCAACTAACATCATATGCATAATAACTAGTATCAATAAGCAAATACAATCACATTCATACAACACATAACACGCAGATTTAATGTGGTTCACCCCCAGGATGGGAGTTACGTCCACCAAACTGTGCTTCTATTATATATCTTGAGGGAAGTTAGCACAGTCTGTTGCACTGCATATGCAGCGTGAGATCTCTTCTAGAGCTCTGGTCTATCTCTGTCTCTATATTGCCTTTCTTTCAATAGATCCTTCCCTCTCTTTCCTCTCTGTGGATGGTTACATACGGACTCAAATGACTCACAGACAAGCTAGGCGTCTGGATTGTTACAACACAGTCTGTCTGACTGATTCCTGAGTCTACTAAAAAATACTCTACTGACCAACTAACGACTCATCCTACGAGCCAATCAACTGGCTAACTGACTGATTAGCTAACCCTTTACAATACAAAATGCAAGCTTTTATAGGCGGCCCGAAGGTCTTGCCATTACAACACTGTGGGCCTGTCCCAACAGTAAACCCATACCCTAATTAGTGACAGTCGGTCCTCTCTGTCCTTGAGGTAGCCGCTTCCCGTCACACCACAGCTCTCTGCAGTCTTCCATGCTTCCCGGCACTGACCATGACTATGCACCGCTTCTCTGCTTTCTGTCCTTCGCCTTCAATGCTTGAGCCTCGTTGCTCCTTCTTCTTTATGAGGGTCGCTGAGCCCTCCTGTCTTCCACCGCTGCCTTCAATGCAGTGGTTGAGCTTTCTTCTCTCGGCCGCTCAGGTACCGTTGCATTCTTGACTTTTCTATCCCAAAAGTCATGGTTTCTGGCTCTGCTCTCCACCTGGAAATGTGCTACGGCGTTGTAGCTCTGCCTTGTCTTCTTTCCGCCAAAAAATATATCTTTCCGCCAAAACTAGCAGCTTCTTCTGTAGCTGTGGGGCCCTGCTCCAACAGTCCCCTAACACTTACTTGTGGCTCGCCCTTGAGCCACCTGGAACAGGCTTCTCCTGCTGCAACTTATCCTTCGCCTCCTGCGAAGTGCGCTGTAACCTACCTTGAAGTCCTGCGACTTCATTCTTCATCTCCTCAGCACACTGCTTCGCCGAATCAAGCAATGCTTGATCAATCTTGGAGTCCTCTGTTCCTTCAATTTTCTCGCTGGTCGCCGTGAATTCCTTCAGCTTCTGCTCAACCACGTCTACTAATTCTGTGATTTGCTCCTAAAAAGGTTGAAGCAGGTCAGTAATGTGCAGCTCCTTTGTTCTTAACTGTTGCCAAATCTACGGTAGGGGATACCGGTCATTTCTTCATTAACTACCTGTCAAATAGTGACTTGACTAGCCCACTGTCGGTTGCAAACTGAATACGGGGCAGGGGGAAACATCTTACTGCTGCGATGCAACTCCACATCACCTGCGCAAACAAACAGTGTCAAAACTAACATTTTTTTTTTTTTTTTTTAGGGTGTAGACTTATTCCCGGCGCGATGCCTCGTTTCAACTACACTGGACATCTGCGCCATCCTGAATTGTTCATGCTAGGGATAAGGGGTGGGGAGGCTGTCACTATAGAGCTTAAGGCTACTGCCATTAATCCATGTGGGTAAGAGCTCCCCGTTCAGCTGGATGAGCTGAACGGCACCTCCTTCTGTGACTTGTTGTATCTAATATGGCCCTAGCCAATGTGTCTTGAACTTCCTTGGGAACTTGATGAATTTGCTGTCATAGAGGAGCACCAGGTCTCCGGTCTGGAAAGTCTTATTCTTAATGTGTCTGTCATGCCAAGCTTTTTCTCGGGCCTTCTGCACTTTCTGATGGAATCCGGCAATGAACTTGTCTTCTTCTAGGGCCAGCAGCTGTGCTAGCCTTGCTTCAACTGTGTTTGTATCAGTCATCTCGGTAATTTGAGTGATTCTTAAGCTGGGAAGAATATACTCCATAGGCATAACAGCCTCTTGTCCATATACCAAGCTGAAAGGTGTGTGTCCCGTAAGTTTCTTGCATGTGGTTCTGTATGCCCATAAGACATCGTTAACTCTGAGGTCCCAATCATTCCTCTGGCTGTTACAGATCTTGGTAAGAGCATTTTCTAAAATCTTGTTAAAGGCCTCTACTGTACCATTAGCCTGCGGGTGGTAGGGAGTGCTCTTATGGTGTTGGATCTGGAATTCTTCTGTTAATGACTCAATAGTACTGTTCAAGAAGTGTGTACCTTGGTCGCTCATCAAAATTATTGGGCATCCAAACCTGCTGATGATGTTTTCAAAGAGGAACTGTGTAGCTGTAGCGGCATCACAATTTCGTACTGCTTTGGCCTCCGCCCATCTGGTGAGGTATTATGTTCCAGTGATAATATATCTCGCACCCGTGCGCTTCCCTGGTGGGTTGATAGGACCCACAAAATCTATAGCCCATTTGTCGAATGCGCGCAACGTGACCTGCGGTCGTAGCGGCATTTCATCGCGTCGCGAGGGTTTTCCTACCCTTTGGCAGATATCACAGCATCTGCAAAAGTCCTTAGTGTCTTTATGCAATGTAGGCCACCACAAGCCCGCTTCTAAGATTTTCTGCGCAGTCGGTTTTCCAGCGAAGTGACCTCCTGCGGTTCCTGAATGAGCCTCTTTGATAATAACATATTTTTCATGCGGCATTACACATCTGCATAGAATTTCATCCGGGCCTAACTTGTATAGGCATCCTGCAATGAGGGTGAAATCTGCTGCCTTCACAACCAACTGTTTCTTTTGCTGCTTAGTAAAGTCATCAGGTGCTACTCCTGTGGTGAGGAATTGAATAATGTCGGCATAGTACTCATCTGCAATCTGTATGGAAAACAACGGTGCATCTGGTAGATTGTCTTCTAGGTTACTGGGCTCTTCTCCTGAGTCTAACCGTGACAGATGATCCGGTCCTGCATTCAGTCTCCCTGGTTTCACAATGATTTCAAAATCATACTCCTGGAAGAGGAGTAACCATCTGCAGATTCTCCCCCCTAACACTGGTTTATTGACTAGGTACTTCAATGCAGAATGATCAGTAAACATTTTAAATGAGGCGCCCAATAGATAGTGCCTGAACTTCTGCAATGCATATACCATAGCTAAGCCCTCCCTTTCTGTTGTTGTGTAGTTCTTTTCCGCTGTGGATAGCTTTCTGTTGGAGTAAGCGATAGGATGGTCAAGATCTCCTTCTCCTGGCTGGGTCAAGACGACTCCTAATGCGATGCCGGATGCATCCACATGTACATGGAAAGGCTTAGTCCAGTCTGGGAATAATAGGATGGGTGCTGTAACCATCTTCTCCTTAAGTATGTCTAGACTCTGCTGGCATTCCTCGTTCCATAGGAATTTGACATCCTTCTTGAGCAATTTCTCCATTGGCGCTGTAATCTTTACGTAGCCCTTGATGAACTTTCTGTAGTACCCGGTATGACCAAGTACTATCCTCAGTTGCTTGACTGAGTTGGGTGCTGGAAGGTTTACAATGATAGCGATCTTGGCGGGGTCTACCATCAAGCCTTGTCTGCAAACAATGTGACCCAACAAGATACCAAATGGTGCACAGAATATACATTTTTTCAAGTTTAGAGAAATCTGGTACTGCCTACATTTCTCTAACATTAGTTTGAGATCGCCTACGTGCTTATCAATTAGCCCAAATACAGTCCAATCATCAAAATATACTTCTAAGAACTTATGAATGTATTCTTTAAATACATCAACTACTACTCTAGAAAATATAGCTGGTGCATTCTTAAGACCAAAGGGCATTACCGTATACTGGAACGAGCCCCATTCTGTTGCAAAGGTGGTCTTGGATCGATCTTCTGGATGTATTCTGATCTGATGGTAGCCTGAAAACCCATCGGTGAAGGAATAAACCTCCTGTCCTCCCACATTGTCTAATACTTCATCAGTGAACGGTGTTGGAAATGGATCATGAAGTGATGCATCGTTGAGTTTCCGTAGATCAACACAGATCCTGATGTCCCCTTTTGTTTTCTTCTCTTGCACTACCATAGGGCTAACCCATTCGCTTTCCTCAACTGGCTCGATGATGCCTGCTACTAGCATTTTATCAATTTCATCCTTTACTTTTTCTTTGTAGCGCGGATTCAATCTGTATGGGCGCTGCTTAACTGGTCTAGCATCTTCCTTTAATGGTATCCTCATGACTCCCAGGTCTCCAACTATTCCCTTCATCTCTGTGAACTTGGTGGGAAATAGGTCCTGATAGTCATGTAACAGATCTGCAATCTGTCCAACTGTTTCATCATTCCAGTAGTCTCCAATAGAGGCAAACTTAGGTTTTGCGTCTGTGCCAATATTGATCTTTTTAATCTTGATGGGCTCAGTAATCGCTGGAATCTCTAACTGTGGTCCCTCCACATCGCGAGTGCCTTTTGATTTGGGAATGTTGGTATTGCGAGGATCCTCATCTGCCTCCTCTGATTCTGATGTAAAATTATAACATTCCAACGCCTCTTCTAACTGGATAGTCCACTCAGGTTGGACTGGTACTGAGATGGTGCGATCCTTAAAAATCTTTGTCTTGATTATGTCTAGGGCCTGCGCAACACTTGGATGTTCTGACTCAAACGCAAAGGTGAGTAGGAAGCTGTCTGTCATAAGTGACCATGTGGTTGTTCCTTTGCACAGCTCGGTCTCTGTATACCAATTCCTTGGAATTGTGTCCAATGTGTGAATGAATCTGTGAACCCATTCATCCTCTGGAATGTTCAACCAGTTCTGTTCACATGTCTGAATGTGTATCCTGGGGTCAGTTTCTCCTGTGTATTTCTACTAGACATACTCTCTGTTGTCAGAAAATCTGATTGCCATCAGTCTTTTTATATTATCCCATGATGCAATACTCTCTTTATGTGCATACCACCATCTTGCAGGTGTAGCTTGAACTGCAAGGTCCATAGCTGCGATCCTTTGTTCATGAGGAATTTGTTGCTCAAACTGTTCAAAAAAATCCTGAATATCCGTCAGACCATGATATGATGGAGTCTCCGTGATCTCGGCGCCAATCCATTGCAGTGACTTACTTATAAACGCACATCTGCATGATGAGACTTCGTAAAGTCTGTTCTGCCATTTTTCGAGACCAACATCCGAATCTAATGCGCATGAGCTGTCGCATCGCCAACTAATATGCCCTTCTGCGGTTGGATTTATATAGTCGTTCTGGTTTGCAGTCATCTGGTATAGACTATCAATGTTATGTGCCTCTTCCTTTGCTCGGATGGGTTCAATATATCTAGGACCTTGGTAAGGGTCCAGCGGTGCGATGACCCGGATCTGTGCATCCTCAAAGGTCATTTGTCGTTTATTTAGGTCAATGACAGCTTTGCTGCCAATTTCCCAATCAATACTTAATAGTGCTGGATATGGTTGACTGTCACCAATGATTTCTATAACCTCGAAGTCCACAAAAGTATGAACTCTGTCAATATCAACTGGCACCTGCGGTAGTCGACCCAATGGTGATACTCGCTGCTGATTAGCTAATCTCAGGTGGATAGGTGATAGGGCTAACTGAGGACTACCCATCTGTTCCCATGTCTACTTAGTTAGAACATTCACCTCTGATCCTAGATCTAAGACAACTTCATCCATTTCAAATTCACCAATCTGCGCTGTGAATTTCATCTCTCTTCCTGTCCTTGCGTGTCTTGTAATATTATGGACAGTGCGGTGTGCACTGCCTGGGAGAGAGGGTTGCTGACACTGATCTATCATGCGCTGTAGCTCACTGACAGCTTTATCATTTCTCAGGAGTTTCAAACAGCTGTGTAGGAAGGCTTGTACACTTCCTATCGATTCATCCTCGTCGCATCTTCCGGATGTGGTAGCCTGCTGTACCTGCTCAGGGCTATCGCTACAAGGTACTTGCTACGGTACGCTCCTAGATGGCGGTACCTGCGGTCCTGATGGTGTAAGTTCATCAAAGGAAGCCTTGGATTCATGAAAGGTCTCTTTATTCTTCTGTAGTTCGAGTGCTGTTACTTTAGTAGGAGCTCTGCGCACCCACCCCTGACTTGTGTTCTTTCCGGCCTCCTGCGATGTGCCACTGGTGGAAGCACCGCTCCGAGTCACAATGTTAACTGCTGGTTCTGGTTCCTTAGGTTCAGCAGCAATAAGCTGGATGTTCTGGTGTGCTGCGGGCTTAGGGTCTCTGATCTTAGCTATCAATATAGGACACTCTTCTATGGTATGATCATAAGATTTGCAGTAGTTACAAGTAGTAGTGGCATTCTGACAGTCCCTAGCATAGTGTCCTGTGATTCCACAATTATAAGAAGTGACTGGTCCACAACCTTGGCCAAAACCTCCTCCTCGGCCAAAGCCTTCTCCTCGTGTGAAGCCTCCTCCACGGCCTCGTCCTCTGAATCCTCCTCCATGGCCTCCATACGTCTGATCCGGCTGTGGTCCTGTTGCTGGACCCTGTGTGTCTGCTTGGACTCTGTACACATCCTGTGTTCTTTCTGACATGAGATCATAAGCTCGGCAGTCTTGTTGATCGTGCCCGATGGACTTACAAAAGATACAGTATAGGTTTTTAGGTGTCTGTATATACTTCTGAAGCAAAGGGCATTGCTGAGGTGGATGTCCTTGTGTTTTACATATTTCACACCATGGCCCTTGTGTTCGTGGTAAGGGGTTAGGAGCCCCTGACGCTAAGTATTCTGCAAAGACTGGACAGTTGTCTTTACTATGGACCTATGCTCTACACTTTATGCACCATATGTCCTGCATAACCTCTTTCCCTTTTTTAAGTTCGTGTATCTATAACGTGAGGTTGGCCAACTGGGTCTGTAGAGTTGTCATGCCTGTACTGGTTTTTTCTAAAGGTGAAGCCTCTAGTTTCATTGCCATCTCCAGCGCTTCATCTTGAGTAGTAAGTTTCTGCTGCATTAGTGGCATTCTGATATGAGGGAGCAGTGCTGCAATAAACCATTCCTTATGCTGCTGTGGCACAAAATCAAATTTTACTTGGTCTATAAGAACTTTGAATTTCTGGTCAAAGTCCCATACTGACTCTGATGGTAGCTGCTTAATATCCTTAAGCTCTGTAATGCACTGAGACTCAGACTTAGGTTTCTTAA
>LPNX010275492.1:0-13978 GCA_001517045.1 Pseudotsuga menziesii
GACTATAAATAGACTGGATGGACTCCCGATTTAGACATGACTCCCGATTTAGACATATGACCAAATTTGGACAAGGGAGGATTAATAATCCTAACAGTATATAATGAAGACAAATGTTTATGGGAGAGAACCTTTGCAAAACTTACAATTAGGATAGTGATTCCATTTTGATTGTAACCGATTTCGATGGTTAAAAAATCAAGAGTTGTTAGAGATAGCTTATGGCTTGTGAAACATAGATTATATATGCTAAAAAATGTCATACACAGAAAAAAAAAAAAGGTAGAACGGTTACCTAAGTTTCTAAGAAACAACTAGGTTAGAATTTGTTGAATAAACACTTAAAAACCAACTATGTATTCATGAAAATTGAATGAGAATAACGAAAAACATTATTCCATTGAGCTTGGGTGGTTTCATACTTTAGGGTGAATGCAATCTAATGATGGTCACTTTTGGGGCGTTAGATGCAATAGACAACTAAAAAAACATACATCCCTCATATTTCATGGCTATTTCTAGATACATCCACAATGAACCTTGGTTTTAGTAAAGAAGATGAAATTTAGGAAATCAAGTCACCTTTCTTAATATATAACTTTTATTTATTGATAATTCACATAACTAGCTCATTTATGATTTTTCTAACATTTTCATTTTATTCTTTTGTCAAATAATGGGGTATGTGTCCTTGTTAATGTATCCTTTGAGTAGCTAAATTATGGAATCAATATACGAAAATTTGTAAACATGAAGAGAAGAAGTAATCCTGGTTCACTATTATTTTTTCAAAATAAAATTAGCATGTTTTGAATTTTATAATAATCATCTACGTGAGGAGACCTCGAAATTAGTTAAGCAAGTGTTAGTACGACTTTTCAAGGTCTTAATGTAAGTATGAAGGTTTTTTTTTTATAACATGTAGAGATAGGTCTTTAGTAGTGCAACATATAATTTTTTTATGAAATGGTTGAGAAATGAAAAAGTTATGGTTGAAACACTAGCAAGGTGTTTTTTATGGTAACAAGTTACATCATATATATATATATATATATATATATATATATATATATATATATATATCTTAAAAATTACATATTTGTAATCTGCAGAAAAGGTTCTATATATGTCTGTAATATCATCATCCGTGATTCTATGTAACATACTCTAGAGGGCCTTGAAACGTAGATATGTTGAGAAAAAGAAAAGATGTCACATTAGACATGGTTGTGCTAGTTCCATAGGACATGATTTTTTAATCTAAAGCTAAATACATAGTAGAACATTAGGATAGGAGGTGGCACATAGTTATGTGAGTAAGAGTGTTTAAATTCAAATTTTGTGTTCACGCTGGATATGAATTGTTGTATATCATATGCATGATATGTTCACATTGCTTGCACAATATGTTCAAATTTCTTATGTGATATGTTCACATCGCCTGCATGATATACATATAATTGATTTTTGTAAATAGTGCATAATAAATGTAGTATATCATATGCACGATATGTTCACATTGCTTGCACAATATGTTCAAATTGCTTATGTGATATGTCCACATCGCATGCGTGATATACATATAATTGATTTTTGTAAATAGTGCATAATAAATGGAGGCTATAGAAGAAAAAACTAACCCGTTAAAATTCCACAACCCAACTAATATCTTAATACCTTGAGAGAATCATTTGATATTTCCAACAGGGTTACACCTAGGCGAGGGGTAGGGGGATTGAAATCTCAAATAACCACTCTAATATCTTTGATAAGAGCCCATTTTGTAACCATTCATGTTGTTGCAACATGTTGTTTGTATTGTTTGGATTTGACCACTTGTAACTATGTGAAGTCAAAATCAAGGAGTATATGTGGGGGGAGTTTCTAATCAACCTAAAGGTTATGTATCCAACTTATTAAGGTATATAGAAAAAGAAAAGAACAGATTTAAACAAAACCATGCACTCATTGGGTTTATGTCAAAATGACATAAGGAATCATGAGAAACAAAACCCATGCCTACATGGGGTCTAAAATAGTTAAAGGAAGAGGTGGAAGTTTTCTTAACTTCAATTTTAGGTCACAAGTTCACTAAGTGTGCTCCTCTATGAGTTTTTCCTAAACTATCTCTTCAACCACCATGCAAATGAGCTTTGTATCTTCCCTACAACATAAACCTAATAATTGAGGGGTTTTGCTAAGTCTCATTCTCTTGTTTGAATAATGCCTATTGGAAACATATTTACTCATGATTATTTATTCTATCCAATACTTTCATGTGGATATAATCTCCCAGTGAATGAATAATTCTTATGTTTTGGTGTCATGAACCTATTGTTTGAGAATTAAAAGTTAGGATTCCAATTACAGGGATGTGTAGGTAAGGGACTACACATTTGGTCATAATTTGGCATTCATAAATTCCATATTATGTATTCCCTAAAACAAATATTAGATCTCAATCTAAAATACGACATTTGTCACAGCCTACAAGTTTGAATACTACATTTGTATGATCAAACTGATTAAAATATCCATGACTTAGGCTACTAGGCATATTTTTTCTTCCACCCTAAACTACTAATAATTTTTTTGTTGACAATCCATATCCTATTAGCTTCCCATAATATGAGTGTTGTGACTAGTAAAGAGCCTACAAACTAGGAGGGGGGTCCCATATTCTACATGGAGGTAAAATAATTGAGGGAAAGGAAAAATAGGAAAAGAGAGAAAAAACATACCATGATTATCCACATTGGGGTTACAATGAGAGGGGAAGGAAGGGATGTGAGTGGTTGAGTAGATGTAGAGTAGGGATTTGTTGTGATTAAAGTCGTGGAGGAATATTAGACATGGTTCTCAAGGCCTTACACATGGTTGGCAAAGTAAACCCAAGCCTTATTCCATAAAGGAATGTTATATCCATCCAAGGCCTAAAATTATACCTCAAATCACCTCACATGACTTACAAGCACAAGGTATGGGTCGTGTGGCCTTAGACATTGTTGGGGGAGTAAACATTGGGATTTTACTATAAAAACAAATTCTAGGAATCCATGAATATGAAAAACAACTTAAATGGCCAGCCATGACCTCTTGAAGTCACCCTTTCCTTCGAGTGGTGACATGGATGTCGTTAGAATGTTTTGGATAGTAGATATGAATCCATGGGTATTGGACATTGTTAAGGTAGGAAACCTAGGCCTTGTACCATAAAGAAAACTTCTTATAATATAGTTTTAATAATGAAATTTGATCCACCATACATGACCTCATGAGCATATCCCAGACATAGTCGTGGGAGAAACCCTTAGCCGTTCTCGAGCACAATGTATACATCGTGGAGCCTCAACATAGTAGAGAGATGACACCTTGGCCTTAGGCCCTAAAATATTCTTTTGTGTGTCCACGGAAAAAAATAATGCTTCAAAACAACATAAATGATCTCGCAATAGTGGATGTGTTGGTACCATTAGGAATAATTTAGAGCTAGATATAAGTTTCAAGCCTTAGATAAAGGTTAGGAAATAAAACTCAATCATTAATTCTAAAATAATCCTCTATCTATTAAGCATCATGAACAAGCGCCATGGACAAGCGCCTTGAACCTCCCATAATCTGACCTCATCATCCATAACCATTCACAAATTTTAGGCTAAGCGTCGTCCTTTTGCCACACTAAACCGCTTTGGAGGGGCCAATAATTACCATGATCTTTTCATTTTAGATGGGGTTTCTCCCAAAGACAATCCACTTGGTATTTACTCTTTTTTACTCTCGTACCTTGCTAGTTAATAAAAAAAGCATGTGTTATAACGCATATGCGCTATGTCGCATATGCGATATGAATAAGGTATAACGCATATACGTGTTTTTAAAATTTTAAAAATCAGCGGGAATAAGGTTCGTCATTATGTTAAGAATTAGCTTTGAACTACAGAACCTATTGTCTAGGACATATAAACAAGGGATATTGCATGTCTTTTATAATTCTATCAATATGCTCAGTTTTGATGGCATGTTTTGCTTTGACAAACACAATATTTTTTATAACAGTTAAATGGAAGAGTTTTCAATGAGCCAAGCATTAACAAAAGCCTATTGAAGAGATGAAGAGAACAATAAATCATACATAAGTGTTAGGCCATGCCTAATTTGTAGTAATAGTTTTTTATTGTAATTGATGTAAGCATAAGCTTGTAAAACCATGTCATACATGTAATATTAAAAGGAAGAGTTTTCATTGAGCCAAGCATTGCCAAAAGCCTTTTAAAGAGATGAAGAGAACAATAAATCATACACAAGTGTTATGCCATGCCTAATTTGTAGTAATAGTTTTTTATTGTAATTGATGTAAGCATAAGCTTGTAAAACCATGTCATGCATGTAATATTAATAAATTAAATAGAAAAAAATAATAACTTAAAAATAAGAAAAATTATGTATGTTTATAATATATTTGAAATGTATAACCAATTACATATATTGTTTTATATATATTAAGTATATTTCTCTTCACTGTAATTTATAACAATAATATACATATGTTTATATGCATTATTAACATAAAAGTAATCATGTATGAAACAAAATTAAACTTATACATCAACAATCCAATCCACTACTAATGTGGTAAATAAATGTCAAAATTTCTTTATTCATAAGCATTCTTCATTGACATAGCATTAACAAAATCAATTAATGATATGAAATCTAAATTGGAATAGTGTAAATTTATCATTTAGTAAACAATTAAAAATAAATTAAATATATAAAGTGAATTTATTAAAAAAATATTTATAAAAATAAATAGAAAAATCATTAATAAAAATAATAATAAAATATATATATAAAAGATTTTTTTATTTATATTTTAATTTAATATAAAAAATACTTATAAATTAATGATAGTGATGATGATGGTTATCCTTCCTAGAGACCAAACTTTGGTATATATATTCATATATATCAAAATAGATATATACTTACCTTCTAATGAAGTAAACTAGTGAACCGACGATATGCACCGATAGGACGATTAGCCGCGCGTGACCGGTCACGTCCGACGTGGCCAGTCGTCCGATCGGTGCATATCATTGGGCAAATAAGTTCCGGCACCTTCTAATTTATACATTATAAATATATATTTATTATTTATAATTTTAAATTTATTTGTATAATAAATATATATAAACTTCTAATTGTATATGGGGTTTAGCTCTGGTGGTTGGGAGATTCTAATTAGGAACATTTGTTCCTTGAAAGCCTTTTGTATGAAATATTATGCTAATCATGGCTTAAACAAGATTTTCATGGTAAATTACCTTTAAAATAAATAGAGAAATATAATAAAATTCTAATAATTTAGTAATTTTTTAAATAGATGTAAATTAAATAAAAATAAACTTCTAACCATGAAATCATTAAATTTAAAAAATAACCAAAATAATGAAATCACAAATAAAAATAACCTTATAAGTGAAATCACAGATAAAAATAACTTATAAGTGAAATCACAAAAAGAATTTAGAGTTGTTAAATCATTTATACTATTTAAAAAAAATTAAATAAATAATAATTCTATAAATTAAAACTAAAATTTTATATTAATAATAATTCAATCAAATGAATTATTGCTCTATTCGTCCTTGTCAACAATGTTATTGGATTTCATTTGTATATATTCAAGTGATATGACGTCCTTATAAACAATTTTATTGTTGTTGCGTCGATAGGCGCTCTACAGCCCAGTATGAGGGAGATCTTGTAACGTTACGTAACGTTATTTTTATTAATAAAAAATAAATTTTCTAATTATAGGCCAAAATAAATGTCGGCCACAAAAACAATCTAATATGGGAGAGATGTTGTAATCTTCCTACCTAACAAAACAATAAAAAAGTAAAAATTTAATTATCCGTAAAAAAATATGTGAGTCACGAAAAAAACACAATATGGGGGAGATGTTGTAATGTTCCTACCTAACAAAATAATAAAAAATAACAAATTGAATTATCCCCCAAAAAATGTTGGCCTTGCACATGGTTTTAAAACCATGTGCAAGGCCTTCTAAACAACACATGGTTTTATTGTACATGGTTTAGGAGGGGCTTGCACATGGTTTTTAAACCATGTGCAAGGCCTCCTAAATAACCCATGGTTTTATTGTACATGATTTAGGAGGGCATGGTTTTAAAACCATGTGCAAGGCCTTCTAAACAAAACATGGTTTTATTGTACATGGTTTAGGAGGGCCTTGCACATGGTTTTTAAACCATGTGCAAGGCCTCCTAAATAACCCATGGTTTTATTGTACATGGTTTAGCAGGGCCTTGCAAATGGTTTTAAGACCATGTGCAAGGCCTCCTAAACAATCCATGGTTGTAGGAGGGCATTGCATATGGTTTTAAAACCATGTATGGGGAAATGTTGTAATGTTCGTTCCTAACAAAATAAAAAATAATAATAAATATTATATGTTAGTCATAAATAATATTAAATATTAATAATAAAAATATTATTTGTGAACCTTAAATAATAAAAAAATTGTCTTTTGGTTTGAATCAAATCAATGGATACCTAAGAAGAGGTTTGTACCTCGAGACATTTGATCCATCTCGACGCTTGATAGAGCCTAGGATTTGGATCTGCGCTGGTTGTATTTCATTTTTATATACGATGAAAAGTTCTTTTTAACATATTTTTTAGTAACATCAATGACATTGGATTTCATTTGTATATTCAAGTGGTATGATGAAAAGCTTTTTTTTCTTTCGACATATTTTAATTTGAGTTAGATTTATACAAATCCTATTGGTGAAGCTATGTATTAAATATAATTAAAATGGTATATATATATAATATAACAAAAAAATCTTATTAAACTTCGATTATATGTATTTATTTTACTATAACTTTTTTTAATTTTTTTTTTTAAATAAAAAGACATTTATATTTATTTTCAACACATTTTTTAAAGTAAATATTAATTTACATTGATTATGTTTAATTAGAACATGCATGTATGCTTTTTTTTTCTCTATTTGAAATTCAAAATTAGGTGGAAACGGAGTATATGTGGAAAATCTGAACTTTATAAACATGAAATTAGTTCATGTTTAGTAACAAATATTTTTTGTGTTACTCACTAATCTGGAATTTATAATGTATTTTTTTTCCTACTTTTGAAGATAAGATGGTTATTTTGAGCAACTGCTATTTTTAGTAGTATGGTCGTGCATACGGGCCTAAGCACGGTCATATTTATCCTTGTCATCTTAGGTTTTAAGTTTGCTTTTTGGTGAGTTGGGGTTTTCTCAAAAATGTTTGTTTCTTTTCAATATATGTTATTTTTAATGTTCGTGGAGATACAAAAACATATATGTCTATAGATTATAAATACATATTTTATAAAGAAATATTATTGTTGTATATTTTTTTTTCTATTTTCTCATTACATAATTTATTAAAGGAAAAATTATTTTGTTAATTCTTTTTTATAATTTTTTATTTTTTGGAAACTTTTATTTTGTATATATGTTGTATTATTAGAGAATGACTTTTAAATGTTAAAAAGGAGAAAAAAATTGATGACATTAAAATCTTCAAAGTTTCCACTGCCCCACACACATATATTCTCCTCATAAAAAAATATTTTACTCTTATTGAATAAACATGGATCGTCCAAAAGGACTTGCATACAAAAGCTTTGTCAGCTTGCTTGACTTGCCACCATATGGCTATCTCACTCAATCTGTCCCAGAAAGACATACACAATAATGCTTTATAAACTTTACTATTCAACCGTCATAGTCTTGATTATATCTTAGTATTTGGATAAAATTGGTTCTTAGATATCGTATCTCTTTTCTTTTCATCAGCAACATCTTCTCATTTTTATGTTAACAAAATAGTCTCACTGCATATGCCATCTCTATCTTCTTAGATATCAATGACTCCCCGTACCGCTATTAGAGTTTGTTTATAAATCTCATCTGCTTATGTGTTAAGTTCCATGTAAACATGGGAAAAAGAGGAGGATGCAAATTCATGAAGCATGGAGCAAATTGGTGAGAGCAGGTTTTGCAAATGTCCAGCCGCAATCCGGATTTTATTGGTGGCCCAATCAGTTACCATCTTTGAGGTTGTCCCTGAATAGTTGTAGGTGTGAAATATGCTTTTATTGAGCCACCTTTAGGACAACCCACAATGTTGCCAATTTTTCTTTGATGTTAGAGCATTGTCCAGGAGCATACTTAATTATGAATTTGTGCTTGTCAAAAGGTATAAAAATTCCCATGAGCCTTCTTGAGGGGGATCACCTTGACTCGCCCCATCGAAGAATGCCCAAGGAATCTTTTTGTTGATTTTTGGAGCCACAACAATTCTTGTTTTAGCAATATTTTGAGTAACCTTGTGTTCAATCATCCACTACAAAATAAGACAGGTCAAAACTTCAGGATGGATCCATTTATTTTGGAAAATGACTAACTTCCTAGCCCCCATATTCCATAGACAAAACATGGAGGGAAGGAAACATATTCACTTAGCACAGGATTCTTCCACCAGCGCTAGAATCTTTGTTACACCATTGAGTTGGTACATTCGTAGCTTGTGTGTATCTTCTTTGCAGAGTTGTGTTCCAGACCTCATCTGCATATGAACATGAGAAAAAGAGATGAGAGACAATATCACAATTTGTTTTCCACAAAAAATAGATGCTTTGGCCTTTCTATCCCTTTTTTTGGAGGTTATCCCAAGATAATAGCTTGTTGCAGAAAGGAAACAATAAAATAATCTTGGATTTCAGCAAACCTGGGATTTTCCATATAGAAAATCGCCACCTTTGTTTTTCTCCTCTGAAAGTTTCATATAGGAAATCCTCAAATCCAACTTTCGTCGAGTAATCTCCATTGGTTGAGTTCTTGGTCCATACAAGACTATCTGGGACAACATGGTCCAATTGTACAAATATTTCCACTATCTTATTTATAAATCGAGATCATTATGTTGCTATTTCACCTTTCGCTTCTAACATTCGCGGTGATAGCCATCCACTTATTCTCCACTCTTGAGGGTTCTGTGCTCGAGAATCTGCCAAAACCTCTATTCTATGCTACTTTGAATTAGTTAACGAGGCGTCAGAAAGAACATAATTATTCCATGCCCCTTCCTAGGGGTCTCTTCCTATTTCGATATTCTTTCTATCTCCTACCTTCCATGCTTTCCAATGACCCACAAAGGGGGAGGAAAGTACCAAGGCCTTCCGTCCAATTGAGTCATTTTTGTGAGATTTTTCTTGTTTCTAGAACAATTCAACAATGGAGGATTCTTGGAAATATTTAGATCTCATAACCTTTCCCCCACAAAGATAGATGGGACTGTGTTAATCTCCAAAGTGGTCTATAAGCTAAGGATCTACATAATAGATCCATATTTTTTATTCACCAGCCCCCTAGTTCCTTGGGGATTTGATAGTATAGACCATATAACCAAGGGAATGCCTTCATCTTGTTTTCTTGTAGTCTAGAGAAAGGAGAAAAAATTGTTCCTTACTTTGGTGAGGATACCTTTAGGGATATAAGATATTGAGATCCAGTAAATAGGTAAACTCAAAAGGACTGCTTTAAGTAATACAGGTCTTCCTCCTCTGGAGAGAAACCAATTTGTCCACCAAGAGAGTCTTGCTTCCACTTTCTTATATAGCCATATACACTCATTAAAGGAGTATGAGTTCAGATTTAGGACAAAACCAATATATTTGAATCCTTTTGAGATCGGTTTAAGGGGAAAGGAAATTACTTCCTTTAATCTGCTTACCTCTTCAGTCGATATTTTGTTGTAGGAAAGATTGGATTTTTCGATGTTAATCTACATACCTATTTCCTTCTTGTAAAGATATAAAATTATAATGAAGGACTAGATATTATCATCCACAAACAAGACATGTGATAGTTCTTTTGAAGCTGAGACCTTTACCCCTTTCATAGTTCCTTCCTCTCTTGGATTGTGGACTAGTCTACTGAGCGCATCTACCACCAGTAATAATAGGAAGGGTGATATTGGAAATCACTTTCTTAATCCTTGAGAGGGGCGAAAAGAGGAAGAAGGAGACCCATTGATCATTACTGTGAAGGATGTTGATTAAACACATCACATTATCCACTTAACCACTTCTATTGAATTATTAAAAGTTGCAGGAAAGTCTAGCTAACTTGATCATATGCCTTGGAGAGATCTAGTTTCAGAGAGAAGGCCCTAAGATGGAGACGAAGATGGAGAATTTGATCACACTAACCATTTGAATATTAGAGGTAAAACTTGCACTAATACTGGTAAAAATCAAATGTAATTTTTTTAACCAATTTTCACTATTTATAGTAAAAATTTCAAAAATTTCACCTACTTTTATATAGTTTTAGTCATTTTTTGTCATTTGTGACTAATGTTGATTGTTTTTACCTAGATATTACAAGTTATGGATGAACTTGGAGTATGTTTCCTTTGCATATAGGATAGGATTTGGTCCTCTTTTCCATCTTGCACTTAAAGCTTATCCCCTCATGAGCCTTAGGATCTCCTTTTTATCTGTGGACTATGATTTGCAACTGCTTCTTACCCTTCAAACATCGTTGTTCTTCCATGGTTAGAGCCTACCTCATATGGGTTACCCATTAGAGGAAATTTGGGGTCTAAAATGGGCCTTATAAGAAAATGTGCCAAAATAAGTTTTTGTGAGTTGGAATTCAAGAACCAATAGAATTTAAATAAAATAAGTCAACCATAATGGTTGAATTGACACATTTGTCATTAAAAAAAACTATTTTTTTGTTCATATTTTCGACATATCTCATTGTGTTTTTACTCAAATTTCGATCGGGAGAGCTCGTTGGATGCGGAATTTGATTCTGCATCCAATGAGTACCCACACTGCATAATTTTGACGGATCCCGCTACCCCAAAAACAAGAAATACCTGAAAAAACGTGATGATGTACCCACACTGCATACTTTTGACGGATCCCGCTACCCCAAAAACAACAAAATACCTGAAAAAATGTGATGATGACATCATCATCACGTTTTTTCAGGTATTTCTTGTTTTTGGGGTAGCGGGATCCGTCAAAAGTATGCAGTGTGGGTACTCGTTGGATGCAGAATCAAATTCCGCATCCAATGAGCTCTCTCGATCGAAATTTGAGTAAAACCATAGGGAGATATGTCGAAAATATGAACACAAAAAGTAGTTTTTTTCTTTCTTCCTTCAAAATTAATCAATATTATTTTATTATGTTAACTATTATTTTATTATTTTAACTATTATTTTATTATTTTCCTTAGGAGGCCCATTTTAGACCCCAAAATTCCTCTAATGCTAGTTAGAACACTTATTGTCGTTTTTGGTATCCATGTCGCATTTTTGCTAGGTTACAGGAGCCTTAGTAGTCATTTTTCACACAAAAATGAGCCTCATATTTTGTATCATTTAATAGAAATCCCTCACAACAAATGGGTGAGATACATTGGGCTGTGTTAGGTTGTTTCTTGTACTAGATTCATGGAAGGGAATTCTAGATAGGATCATCCAAAATTTTAATAGAAATCAAGATTCCATACTACACGAATGAAGTTAGAGTATATCTTAAACTTCAATTTTGGTAACATTAAACATTTAAATCATTTAGATATTTGGATTATGGTTTTTTCTTATTGTTGTGAATATTCAATTCATACATTATTTCTTATGACCACCTCCACTTTTCAATATTCAATTCTATTATGGTTTATGCCTATTGTTATGAATATTCAAATTTGGTTCATGAATACCTCATATTTTGTTATGGTGAATGCCTCTTGAATTGGTTTTACCATGCTCAAATTTATTGTTGAATTATTTGGATAAATGTTTGAGTAGGATCTTTTCTTTATAACATATTTATTTCTTGGCATTATACTAACTTAATCTGTGTTGTGGTATTTGTAGGTAATGGCATTCATTGAGGGGTTATAAGGTTGGTATACTACAAACTTGAGATAGGAATGCCATTACACGTGATTATGTGAGTGACATTTCTATGATAAAAAATCATGGCTTATGTGTTCTATATTTTCTTTTAACTTTTGAATATTAATGGAGCTGGACTCCTAAGGGATCGTTTTTTTAGCATAGGGATTATTTCTCAAGTACAACACATAAATCTTATTTTTAATTTCATCCAAATATGTTAAAGTTTCCAAATCACTCTTTGAAGATGTTTTACCTTGAACATGGGTAATGAGATCAACTACTATAGATTTAATAATGGTAGACACCACTTATTTTTCACGATCTTCCAATTATGCCACTTTGTTAGTTAGAGTTGTGAATTTGATCTCTTTTCCTTCAATGTTTTATCAATTTCTCCAAGCCAAAAATATTATATATCTTGTGCTTACAAATTACAGAGCTTCTTCCATTCTGTGTGATGGTGTTGAAAGAATGCAAATTGGATTTTTGTAAAACATGAATTAAAGAGGGATTCAAGTGCAATTAATTCATCATTTTTTATTCTATTAGATTCTTCAAAATCAAATACATGTTCTTTATGTGTGTCAAATTCACGTAACAAGGCCCAAAATTCCACATTTTAGTGATTGTTTCCCTCTTACTTAACTCTATTTGGCCCATTGATATCTGACTTTATCTATCTATTTTCTTAACTACAACAATTTTAACACTCTTGTAAATGTTTGGAAATGCTTGTATCTATAGGTTGTTTATGTCCATGTAGTAAATGTGGTCCAAATTTCTTGATTTTATGGTACATTTAAATAAATCTTTAATTAACTGTTAAAAACATCTATATTTTTGTATGGTCATCAAACCATCTTTTCTTATTATATGGTTACTAGATGAAAGCTTTTAGTTCCATTAGTTTAAAATCGATTGTATCTCAGAGTTTTTTCCATTTACTAGATAAAAGGGTAAAATGGAGGGTTTTTTTCTTCTTTTTTTTGTGTAAAAATAAAAGTACTTATATGGGCAATATATTAACAATTTTTAATTAATTATTCTCAATTCTATGACTAGGTATATGGTAAATCTTTGTATAGCTTTCCATAGTCAAACTATGTATAGCTTTCCCTATATTGATAGTTGTTGTGTATTGTGTGTAAGCAAAATGTGCAATATGGAGCCAAGCAACAAAGAACAATGGAATTCTTAGAGATGCAATTGAGTATTTGAAGGTCTTCCTTCACAAGACCAACTACCTTCATAATGAACTTGAATATATTGATAAAGACCTCTTTTATGAGACATATCAAATTTTCATCGTTTGACACCTATATCACTTTTTTTCCTTATCTAGTGAGAATGCCTAACTTCACTTCCCAATCCCAATGCACAAATTGTAAGGATAAGTCTTCAATCACTCAATCTTGAAATATCAAGTAGCCCCCAGGTATTTAGCTTGCATCATTGAAAATTATTATGAAATGTTTGTTGTACAAATTCATTCATATTTTTAAAGTTTTTTTATTTATATTAAACACATTTATTTATATTTAAATTTATAACTTCATCGTAAAGCTTTATTCCATCTCAAATTTGTTTGAAAAATATTTTCATAATAACACTTAATATACAAAATCAAATCCTTGTTGATAAAAACCAATCAACCAATATTTCATTTTATTAAATTATTATTTCATTTTATTAAATTATTATTGATTTAAAATTTTTATTTTATTTTATTAAAATATTATTTACTTCCAATTTTAGTTACAATTCTAAGTTTTTTTTAATGTAGAAGTTTATTCTCCTTTAATTTAATTTATATAGAGAGAATGTGTTAAATATATTATTATGATAAGAATTTTAGTATATTTGAATAAATTTAAAATTATAAATAATATGAATGTATATATTAAAAAAAATTATATATTTATTTTGATTTTAGATTTAATAAATATTTTTTAATTAAAAAAGTAAATTATAT
>LPNX010275513.1:0-38794 GCA_001517045.1 Pseudotsuga menziesii
ATATATATATATATATATATATATATATATATATATAGTGGAATCATTCTGTAGTGCCCCATATTTTGACTCCGGCATATTTATCACTCAGACTTATTACACTGTATTTACTTATTATCTGTAGAATCAACTATACTTCATAAACTATATTTTGGCATGTTATATGTGATTATTTACTGATGTTATGATATTATCAGGATTATGCTCTAATTATGATATTATGATGTTATCATGCTTATATTATGCTTTGATCATGATGTTACGACGTTTAACATGCCTATGTAGATGCTTTGATTATGATGTTATGGTGATTATAATTTATATGAAAGTATTGTGCTTATGCGATTATCATGCAGTAGTCGTCATCAGATTCATTATTTCATAACAAAAGCATATAGTTGATTATAATCCTTGATATGATGTGATATGTATGATGTGGTACATGGGAACCCATCCATGATGCGATTGATTTTATGATTTTATGTGATGAAAGGAACTAATGTTGATAATATGGACCAGCTATTGATTTAATATTTTTATGAATGAATGTTTGCATAGTGCTAACCTGCAGGGTACAGGGGCTATGTGATAGACAAGTGTGTGATGCAAAGTATGACTTAATACATATCTTGAAGAAGGGCCTTAATTTCCAAGTGATGGTACGATGACACGTACCAATAAACTCGATAGCAAGACAATATGGTTTGATGAGTATGTACCCAGTATGTTGAGAGGGATGGATGCATTTCCCACCCTATGTCACTTTGATACTCGAGGTCGTGGGAGGGCAGTGATGAGACATGCTCCCCAAGTTGTTGTGATGACGATGGTCGGATGCCTGCTAGGAGAGGCTAGGTCCGCTAGTTAGCTGACGCTACCGCTCTCAGGATCTGTGTGGGAATGTCAGTACAGCTGGCATCCACTTTGTACTAGCAGAGGAAGGATAGGGAGGATGTGGACGTAGGTTAGGATGGTTTGACATATTAGTTATTATTGTTGAGTGTTGGACATTTATGATACTGGATTAGTGATGGTAGGTACCAATCTTAATTAACTAATTAATAAGAACATAACTGTTAAATAACTCTGAATGTCAAAAGAAATCATATTATATCTGTATATTGGTCTTATTACGTGAAATATTATTTGTATCAGCTAGAATTTAGGGGTTTTTGCTATAGTACATGTGCAGCCTATGCATGTACTGGCCATGCATGCACACCTCACACATGCACGCTAGTATGAAATATTAATTGAAAAACATTAAATAGTTGGATGGGTTAACTAAGTAATTATGATTTATTTAAACCTGTAAATGTACCATATTTATTAAAAATCGATGTGTGGGGGGGACTTAACAAACATAAACATGTTGATGTTATCATTTCAATCAATTAATAATAATACCGCAATTAGTTATTATTGATTAATAATAATTGTTATTTTATTTTGTTGTCATTATCTATTATCAATATTTTTATTATTAAGTACTTATTATTTTATTAATAACATATAATAATTTACAATACTATTATTACCATTATTTTACTATTTAGCATAAAACCTTAAACAAACAATAATTGTGTAATTGTATGACAGCTGGTTATGTTTTAAATTTACACGTTCAATTCAATAGGATAAACATCTAGTAATTTCCCACCATCTCATCTCGGGTGAAAATTGTACAATTCAAGAAAAATTAATTGCATACAACGAATGTCTTAATAAAAACTTGAACTAGTTGAACTGACCAAGAAAAGAACTAAATAAAACTTATTATTTTAAATATGAAGGAGGCGGTGGAAGAAGAAAAGGAGGTGGAAGAAAAGAGGGGAGGGAGGTATAAGGAGGGGGATCGAACGGTTGAAGGGGTGGAATTTTTTTGTAGAGTATTTTGGGGGAAGAGAATTTTTACAGAAGAAGAGAGCAAGGAAGGTGATGGAATAGGAAGGGAAGAAAACTAGAGGAGGGGGTTAACTCCAGGAGAAGAATTACACTTATCAAACAAGGAAGTTGCTATCGGGTTTATCGACACGTGGGCTCGGGGGCTAGGAAACCCGTCGGTTTCCTAGGGCTAGTAGGTTCAACATTGGTCGACAGGGTGGATCATCCAAATTGGCATCAAGGCTCAGACAGGCTCAGACGAGGGAGAGGCAAGGCTACAAGAGCAGGATTCAAGGACTATCTTCAGCTCGCTAAGGTTCAGGTATTTTTCGGTGAACCCTCTCGTTATTTTACAAATAAATGAATCCTGAAAAATAAAAATAAGAGTACATGTCATTTTGTTGTTAAATTTTAGGACTTAGTGCTCTACCCGGCAAGCAGAAAACTACACATTCAAGTTGTATTGTAATATATATCATTTCTCAAATATCTCAACTAGAAGGCATCAAATTGTCTAGTACTAAGTTACTAAACATGGCTAGTCATGGAGGTGGTGGCATAGGACTCAGCGGTGGTGGCAGAGAACCTGGCAGTGGTAGAGGACTTGGTAGTGGAAGCGGTGGAGGGCCTGGTGGTGGTGGAAAACATGGTGTTGGAGTAGGTGAAGCACGTGGAGGTGGAGGTGGCAGGAACTGGCGATGGTGGAAAACATGTCGGTGGAGGATGCAGAGGACCTGGTGGTGGAGATGGTCCTGGTGGTGGAGATGGTGGGGGGGGCAGACTTGGAGGACATTAATGGCATGAGATATCCCACCATATTTGTAATTCCATTACAGTTTGTTTGAATTTCTATGACTATGATGGTACTGTATATAGCTTTCTTACCTTCGTTATAGGTAGAGTATGTTGTAATAATATAGACTAGATAAAATAGATTTTCAGATCATTTCAAAATCTAACGCTTTATCAGTTCTGGATTAAGAATTCAATTTGTTGCCATGGAGTATTTATTGATGGTTGAAGGTATATTTAGGGAGATCAATTTGTCACCTCTTAAGAGGATCTAATGAATGCCCATGATCAATATATCACCTCTGAGAGGGTATTATATATATATATATATATATATATATATATATATATATATAGCATATTTTCTTAAATAAATGCATGTTATGAGTTTACCTCTAAATGCAAGGGGACGAGTGTCAGAGGCATGTAGAACTAGTTCCAAGCGCGAGGAACAGACCTAATCATAGTGCAAGGAAAGACAGAAAGATAAGAAAACTTGGGGGACATCTCCTCCAAGTAAAAGTTGTCAAGTGACAATGGAAAAATAGTGCAAAGTTGAGCAATGATCAGAGCAAAGATGAGGGCTTATCCAACGAGCTACAAGTGTGTAATCCAACATTAGTATCATCAGCAAAGCAGGGTATATGCAAATGTACATACATCTTGAACAACAAAACGAGGCAAGTAAACAATTGTGAATCCAACTAAGAATCCTATCTCCAAGAAAAAATAGTATCAATATCATATTCAAAAGAAAATATTCGATGCAGGTCACTTTGGTAGAAAGAATGGCAACTTTTCTTTCTTCAATAAGGGGCATAGTCAAGGCATAGTTAATCGAAGAAGACTCTATAGTACCAAGGCCTAAGTATTTACAATCGATAAGATCAACCTCAAGAGGAAAGATAAATTTAATAGGGGTGATAGAATTTGCAGGAACAAACTCAGTATCATACGAGTTAAAAAATCTATAAGAAGAATCAAACTCATAAGGATCACTGACTTTTTTTTCAATGGGAGAGTCCCAAGATTTGACAATGCAAGCATAATAATATTGGTCAACAGAGGAATCAGATTCACAAACAAAATTAGGGATGGAATTAAGTATAACTGTGTCAACATCCGTAAGAAGGTCAGGTTGTATCAAAGAATCTAAGAAGACTTCATCAGATGGAAGTAGATCATCCCAGATAGAATACATGTATAAACATTATGTTGGATCCATAGGGTGGAGAGCAGGCCCCAAAGTCCCCATTGAATGGATCACCTGGTCAACTGTTGGGACCAAGTTCCAAGAAGGTAAGCATGAACACAGAGGCTTCTTCTTAGTATAAATTGGACACAAAGAATATGAGGCCACATAATTCACCTTTTGAGGGGTAGTGTCTACTAAAATAGTGGGAATCAATAAAGGATAGACTTGGTCTCACCAGTGGAGTCACCATTTATTTTGTTAGGGAAAGTGTTTCTATCGTTGGAGGTTAAGATCCCAGCAACATACTAGGGGTATAAATACGCGCGTATAAAGTTCTACAAGCAAATATAGGTAAGGTTTCAAAGGTAAGAAAGGTTTTCACCTTATTCACTGAAGGTTGATCCAAGCTTTCCTTTAGTCCTCCTCTTGATCCTCTTGCTCCTCAATCCAAAAGATCTACAAAACAAGCTTCAACCTTCCTCAAACCAACCTGACCATATATAAAGCAATTATAATCAAAATAATATGAAAACCTAATTAGATTAACATCAACATATAATCATGAACAGAGATACAACATCCATTACACAATGATTTGGGAAGGGAAGAACATTACATGTTTTTTATCAAGTGGAAGAAGCACAAGTATACCTTCTCCTCATACAAGGAACCTCGTGAAACCTTTGATTTGGATCTCCTGTTCTCTTCTCCAAGAATCTTGAACTCCAAGCTCTGCAATAGAAGGAGATGACTTTTAGGGAGAAGGTAGGGCAGATGAGAATCCCAATTTCACCATCATAACAATGCAAAGGCTAAGTTTCCTTTCATGGACCCCTCTCCCTCTCTTATATAGTATTATGAAGACTTAGGGTCGAATAGGGATCTGTTATAACCAGATGAGCAGTTCCAAAACCACCCAAACCACCTCAACTTCGAGACTTTTCATATATTTTTTTTGCCACTTCAAGGTGTACTCATGGGTTTACTTAAGTAGATTCATGAGTGACTAGGGTAAAGTCGTAGGTTTTCTTAGGCAGACTCACAAGTGGATAAAAAAATTCATTTTTAAGGTACTTCCAAGAATTTTCAGGTGTTGGTGTCTTCTAGAAATCTTTTCCTTTGTCAGATACCTTTCCAAAGGTCTAGAGAAGAGGTTAAATGGATTGATATAACTCTAGATATGGCCCCTCTAGTACAGGTTTATTTTAAGTGACTAACAGTGGTTGTCATAAATTGTCGTCATGGAAGTGTCATCATGTAATGAAAAAAAGTAAAATTCCTCATGGGCACAAAGGTGTCCTTTTGGGCTATAACAGGTTTGTAATTTCCCTCATAGGTACCTATGAGGGGGGTTTGTAATAAGGAATTTTACGGGGGGGTGGAACTGCCCCCATAAGTGTCTACGAGGTGGGTTTAGAACCATCCTTAAAAGTCACTTTTTGGGGGGTTTTAAAACCACCCACAAAATTCACTTTTAGGGTCGGTTTTGATCTCCTCCAAAACCTCCCCTAAAACTCCAAACTTTTAGTACCAATGCTATTAGGGGCGGTTTTGTAAAGACCTCCTTCAAAGCCAAAACCGCCCCTAAAATTGAATTATGGAGGTATAAGAAAACCCCCCTAAAAGTCAAATTTATTGTTGTGGTGGAAGGAAAACATCAAGGGTAAGGGTATCTAGGTAATTGTGAGAATTTGGAGAGTAAATCTTAACATGGAGACCTTGGAGGTTGACATATGGATGTTGGATTTATCCTAACATGTAGGACAAGGGTTAATCAAGTTCAATGAAAGAGAGACGATTTAAGAAAAAATGATGATAGGTTCTTGGAAGGATTGTAGAGGTTTGGCGATGTGTTCAAGTTTCTAGGAAGTGCAATGAGACTTTCGTAGGTGGGAATAGGATCTGCTTGAGTAGATTTGCTAGGTTGTTTTGTGAAGAAATGCAACTCTAGTGAATAGTGAATATGTAATAAAGGACGAGATCATGAGTTGCTTGCTACCGAAAGGCATAGGATGCATTGTTAGTTTGAAAAAATTGTAGTGGTAGAGTCTATAAGGAGATCTAGTTCATATTTAGTTTATGTATGGAAAACATGATAATACCACCTTGTAATTGTTTATGTTGTTTAATTGGGATAAAAAAATTTAACGATTTTAATCATAATTTGTACTTTTTTAATGGTTTTGAATAACAAAAATATTATTAAAAAAAAACATACAAAAAGTAGTGATGTTTTTTGTTTTGTTAACATAAATTCATCTTAAATTAACTTGAGATATTCAAGTGTAAAGTTAAAAATGATTATAAATATAAGTGCTAAAGTTAATGGACACATTTTTCATTTAATATTATTAAAAAAATAAAATTAAAGTGACCAATTGAAGAGTTTAAACTACCATTTGCACCAAGAGGTGCAAAGCGACGCCCGGTAAAAATATCGAGTCTCTCCCCAACTAAACCTTCTAACTTACCTTGGGAGATTGGAAATTACATTTTAATAATACTTTTGTGGGTACTAGTGACTGGACTTACGTTTTTTTCTTATTTTGACAAATTGTTTTGATTAAATCTCTAATTTTTATCATTAAATGTACCAATAGTTATGTTGAATTTAGTCTTTAACTTTAATGCCATTTATTAAAATATTAAATTATTTAGTTCATTTATCCCAAAAAAAAATTAAAATAAAAAATACAAGAATAAGATAAATAATATAATGTAGTAATTAAAATCATTAAATATAAGTTATAAATCCATGAGTTCTATAGTGTATAAATTGACTTTTTACATGACTCCATGAGGGCTACAATGCTATAAATAAAATAAAATCTAATTTATACCTACACTATCCTAAGAGATGTATTTGGTTTGTTCACAAATTAACCTAACATAGATAGACAAGCATTTAATCCAATTAACAGAAATATCATTTACTTATCATTTTAACTTACAATCAATTAATAAAAATTAAGTGACAGCAACGTAAAATTAACACATTCAAGGTCAATGAGTATGCCAATTAAAAAATGAACATATGTATTATCGAATTTACTGTATAATGATTTGTAGAAAGAGATATATATTTTAATAAAATAAACTATATTAATGCACTAATTGATCACAAAAGAGTAACAGTAATATTGATATTGGTCCATATGAAACAAGAAAAATCATAATTTGTTAAAGAAACTTAATCAAATAAACAACAAGATATATGAAAGAATATCATAACTGTATTTCAATAGATATGAAAAAAATTACAAAACCTCAATTAAATAGAGGTACCTCAAGTCTCTTGTCCATATTTTTCCCTATTATATGTGAAACCTACCCTTTAAATAATTGTTACAAAGAGTATATTTCCATCAATTTGGGATCGAAAAGTGTAAATGAAACTAATATCCAAGGAAATCCCGCCATCTGCTCCAAATCCCTAGCAATTCCTCAATGTTGGGATAGTTAGCTGATTCGAAACCAAGCTGAGCATCACATTTATAATTCTCTATTTCATTTTTAGCTAACTTATGCTAGATGCGGTTGTAAATGTGGACCTTTCCCTCAATAGCCAATGGTTGTCTGATTAACTGATCCACATCTTGAATGGTAATATGATCGAGGTATTGTATTTTCTCCCTTGCTTCATCTTGTTGGAGTTCAACGTGCTCAATCATCAATTTTGGAGGACATGCGTTGTAAATAAGATCTACTTTGGGAAAAATCAAAGTCTCCATGATACTGTCAACAGCATACCATATTCTTCCACACATGGCTTGTGCCTTTTTAATAGTCTCTTCAACCATCTCATTAATATCAAGCCAAGAATGCAGTACTATTCTAACTTTCTTCAGCTGAAAGCTGCTGAGGATGATGATGTTTTCTGGCTTGTCCTTCATATACCTTTGCCAATCTAGAATCTCATCATTAGCCTTGGAAGCTTTCTCCCTCTTTTCCACCCAATCTTCAAGTACAATAGCCATTTGACCAAAATCAATATGGTTTTATAAATATCATTAAAGTGTGGAACAATCCAGTTATTAAGTCATAATGCTCATGATTTGTCCTGATAGCCACCTCCTTAAATTCTTCTTGTCAAAACCTGGAGAATGAAGAGGAAGCTGCACTTACAGTTGCATCTCAACATTGCTTTTCAAGTGAGGCTATCCTCTGTGTAAAGGAAACATTTGTAGTCTTCTCATTTTGTAGGTCAACCTGAAGAGAAGCACTTTTGACATGTAGTTCATTACACTTATGCTCAGATGTCTTCATAAGATTAGCAACATGAGCGTCATGTTCCCTTTTAGTCTCAGGTTGTTCCTTTAGTTGGGTTATCTCTTCTTTCCTCCTGTCAAACTCTCTATTTAAAGTGTTAATAGCATCGAGGTTGGAACCTATGAATACACCCAATGCAGTAGTTGTATCTGTTGCATCTACCTGTGGGTCACCGGACTGTTGAGTCAAAAATATTTGGTCAGAAACAGATACATCCATCCCACTTTGATCCCTGGTCCTCTTTTTGCTCTTTTTGACCACTGCTTTATCAGACTTGTTATAATAATAATCTCAAATAGAGATGACAATGTCTTCATCAAACTCAGCTCTTGGATCAGTGGATGCAAAACTCTCAATCACTATAGATACAAAAGAGGATGTGTGGGTAATGATAGGAGAGGGCATGGTCATGGTAATTTGATTCATGAAAGGAGAAATGTTTTGAACAGGGGCTACTTGAGAGATTGAAGAAAAGAGTGGGGTTGAATATTTAGAAGATGGGAAGTGGAGATTGATAGCTAGAAGTGGTGAGGAAGAGACCAAAACCTTTTCAATACTAGATGTTGTTGGCATAGTAACTAAGGGCAGGTGTAGGGGAATATTGAAAATTGGTGGTTTTGAAATAGCAGGTAGTGACATGGAGGTTTGCACAGCAGAAGATGTGACAATGTCTTGATAAAACTAAACTATTTGGTCAGTGGATACATAAGTCTCAATCACTGTAGACACCAAAGAGGATGTGTGGGTAATGATAGGAGAGGGCATGGTCATGGTAATGTTAGTTATGAAAGGAGAAATGTTTTGAACAAAGGTTACTTCATATATTGAAGAGAAGAGTGGGGTTGAAGATTCAAAAGATGGGAAGTGGAGACTGACAGCTAGAAGTGGTGAGGAAGACACCAAAACCTTTTCAGTACCAGATGATGTTGACAGAGTAACGGAGGGCAGGTGTAGGGGAATCTTGATAATTGGTGCTTCTAAAATGGTAGGTAGTAACATGGAGGTTTGCATAGCAGGACATATGACATATACAGATGTGGAGGTCATAGCCTCATACAGTTGAGAAAGTGCAGGTGATACACATGCTCCAGCAGACAAGGTATACAAAGTTTGAAAGGATAAAAGGAGCAATGCTAAAGACGAGGAGCTAGAAACAGAAGAATATTGTGAAACTGTAGAGACAGGGATAAAACCTTTCTTACCATCACTATTGAGCAGATATGTGAATGATTGCAAATGTTGATCCACCTCTTCAGTGACAGGTGCATAGGCTATCACATCTTCTTCTAAGTATGAATCATCTAAATTGATAGTAGGGGTTGTAGGGGAAGAAACTTTCACCTTCAATCTTTTGAATGGATTTTGTTCAACCATTTGTTGATTATCAGTTGGCTGAGTGATTGCGGAAATCACCGGGATATGAGTAACAGTATGAGTAGTTCTAGTTGCCTAAGTATCCATCATAGAGGTCATCATTGTTAGATTTTGTTTTGACTATGTTGAGGTATGTATTAAGTCTTTGAGCTGCTGGGAAATTGTTACCTCTGGAAGGTTTTCCATTAGACCTTTTCCCTTGTCTCCATCTGGATGAATTGCCACTGATTGATTTTTTTTTTTGGGCCTCCTTTTCTTCTCTGTCCTTTCTTACTTTGTCCAAGATGGAAACCTGCAGTGCCCTGACGTAACTATGAATCCTCTCCTTCAGTTCCTTTTGATACTTCAAGATGTGGGCTTGCTCATGCTTGGTTTTGTCTCTAGCCAAGGCTTCAGAAAATGTATAAACACCTTGGTAAATGGAATCATCAAGAAGTTCCTCATGCACATAAACAATTTTGATATGGTGCCGTTTAAAGTGGGCATCAAGGTATACCTTGGGATCAAGTTTCCTCTTGGTGGAAAAACCGAGATTCAAGGACTATATCTGTTCACCCAATACCACAACCCATGTTGAAGTTGGGATTAACAATGAGCCAAGGTTCAAAGGAAATTTGGGCCAAGTTTTTTTCTTAGGGACAATGAGCCTCCTGTAAAAACCATCATTGATAGTCAGCAAAGCCACTTCTTCTAGGACCAATATGTCAGGGACTATTTTGGGTAGCATATGAATAGTGTTTCTATCCCAAATCCTGATGTATGAAAAAGACTCACCAACATACCAATCACCCATTGTAGCAATCAAAGTTGTGGCTTCAGCTAAGAATGCAGGAGATTCCTTCTTGAAGATTGAAAAATAGATGCTACCAAGGAAGTGTTCACATATATCATAGAACTTGGGTGCATAGTTAGTATTCCACAATTCTAAATAATAAATGGGAACTAGGGGAGCCGGTAAAGTCCAGTTCCATCCCAAATTGGGATATTGGAACTCGGTGCAAAATATATCATAAATGAAGTATGAAAAGAAGAAATTGGGTTTCTTTTTAGCAGGGGCCTTCTGGTAGTCTTGGATTGAGTTTTCGAGTTCTAGCAATAAGATGGATTCCCACGGGAAAGAATCATCAGTTGATAAAACATGATGAGCTATTGGATCAAATTCGGCCTTGAACACTGGACAATTAGGAAGGCCATACAGCCTGCATAACATAGCTGCTAATAAGGAATAGGGTTCTTTGAACCAGGTAACAGGATAAAGGTTGTCAGACCTCTGCAAGAATTTACTAGGTTGGTGCATCCAACATTTTAACATTTCATTGAAATTGAACCTAGTTTTGGTGGATTTTGAAAATTCTATGGTGAGTGGTTGTCTTATCAGTTTAAGGCCATATGCTCTAATAAATACCTCGGGACATAAATTGGCTAGCTGTGACCCTGCACTATCATTGAAAGAACAGTCTTTGGGGTTCGCATGTTCTACAATCCATTTGACTGTGTCATTGTAGGGGAGGATAGCAGGCCTAGTAGCAATAGAGTTAATTCTAAAATCCCTGATTGTTTGGTAAGCCAGCTGGTTGTCTTGGATATCAAAAAAATTGTCATTGTCAAAAATTGCATAAACCCTAGGCCATTCAATCTGGTAGGTATCAATAATTCTTCCACTGGTATCTGAGAAAATACCAAAGTTTGGGTCATTGGTTAACATATCCTTTTGGAGGTTTTTGTAGCGGGTAATTCTTGCCATTGTTGGAAATTGGAAAAACTCTATTTAAAACAAAAAACAATGGGAAGCGAGAAATCAAAACTAATTTAGGCTTGACTACAGTAATAAATTGAATGAATAAACGACCCAAATACTAACCTATAGTCGAACTAGACTGTGACGACGTTGTCTGGTAAAAACGAAGAGAAAATTCACGCACTGTAGTAATTCACAGCAGTAAACAAATGGTTAAGAAATTGTAAAAGACCAGGTTATATATAGATTTTCCATGGGTGGAATTAGGACCGTAGGATTAAAAAAATTGGACAGTCGAGATCAAACCTGGCAGGATGCGGGATCATAATGCGAGATGTAAATGTTATTAACCATCCCGCACCTCGCATTCCAAAATTTTGGGATGCGGCATATGACAAGACAAATGAGACGAAGCTTTAATCAATATTTCCCAAAACCCACATCTTGATATTTTGGGATGCAGGTTGCAGGATGACACATAATACTTAAAAGTATTATGTGTCATTCCAAAATTTCAGGATGCGAGTTGCGAGATGACACATAATACTTAAAAGTATTATGTGTCATTCCAAAATTTCAGGACGTGGGTTGCGAGATGGAAAACTTCCAAATAATAAATTTCAAGCTTCCACAAACTATAATGAGGGATGGGGCATTCAGGATGTGGGATGTGATATTCAGGATGCGGAATGAAATAATATTTGCAAAAGATAGTATTCTGCAACTTGCATTTTAGTGTTGAACCCTACGATATATAGGGAGTTGTAACGACTTAACACTCCTGGTGAGGATCCGACTTTTCAGCCCCTCTTATCACCTAAGTTTCCTTGCATCCTTAGATAGTGTAGGAATTTTGTGTGTGACAATTTTTATTTGAAAACTATTATGTAAAGTTTTTAAGCCAAAATTCTTGTTGAACCACCTATGATAATATCTCCTAGGATGTAGGATTTGCCACCTGAATCTCCTTCCATCGAGAAAGGAAGAGAAGGGGAAACCACGGACCAACCTGTTACAGCTAATCCACACATGGAAGTCATTCTGGTTACTAAATCTGGGGAAGATTATTCTTTTTTGAAAATACACCTACCCCTATCTCGGTAATGGTTCAACAACCTTCTTCACGTGACTCAACTTTTCACTTTCCATTAGAAGGGTATTATTGAGCCCAATTTGGGTATTTGCCCAATCTCCAGATGATCCTGTAGCATCAGAACTCGGTGCAACTGCTCCATTTTGGGATACTTCCTTAGTACAAACCATTTCCAAATATGGCACTACTACTTTGTCATATGTCACACCTCAACCTACATGGGACACAATACTACTTTCAAATGGTGAACTTTTTGGACCTATTCGTGATACTGTGTCTCTCCTACGTACATTGGGGGATAACATAAGAAGACAAAGTGTATCTCCTTTACCTTCCTCTTTGGAAATGGATAGTCCTAAATAACATACTACTATTCAATCTTATGTTACTATTGTTTTAGGAATACCGGTTCAAAATGTTGTTTCTTATGATCTAGGTCAACCTTCTATCTCATCCTGATTGCTTGGAAATCTCCCGTATGTTACAAATTCTCTAGAAAATTCCATGACTCGAGGGGAATCCCTAGCCTTAGTTACTTCAACAATCGAGAAAATGATTACAAATGTTGGGAAGAATATCACTTTAAGGAAACCATTAGTTAGTGGACATTCCACAACTGGAAATGTGGTTATTCCTTCTCTAGTCACATGCCAACCATTGTGGGTACAACCTATGGGTAGCCAACCCACATGGGGTTATACTTATCTGGGGAATCAACCTCCAATGTATAATCAAAACTATCAACTGATTCCCTTGGTAAATATTTATCACGTGATCCATACCCTAGAAATATGAATACCCCATCGACGAAACCCAATTGGAAAAATATCCCCACATGTGGGAGGCCACTTGGAAATACACCTAGGGGACCACCTCGGGGATCAATCGACGAACCACCTAGTGGAACACTGAGAGGATCACCCCTAGGAGGACCACATCCAGGAGGAGCACCTGAAGGCACACTTGGTGGACCACCAAGAGGATCACTTGGAGGACCAATGGGGGTCCCACTAGGAGGACCTGTAGGTCCACTTATAGGAACACTAGGAGGATCATCCAAAAATCCACGACCATAAAACCAACATGTTATAGGAGCATCATCATCACTTTTTTATCAATAATCCTATCGTCCTACTAACACATAGATTCCTTACCAATACGACCAATATCCATAGCCAAACCAACAAATTCCATTTCTTTCTACACTTGATTTGTCAACCTTGTCACATTTTATAAATGATTATATACATCATGATCCTTCATGGGCACCTAATTGCCTTCATGCATACCAAAATTTGATGGTAAGATTGGTGAATATCCAAAAAATCACATGATGACTTATCACTTGTGGTGTTTATCTAATTCTCTCATGGATAGTTCTATCCGATTGAGACTTTTTCAGGGACTCTCACCAGAACTGCTGCTAAATGGTATATAGAATTTCCTCACCATTCCTTTTGAGATTTCAACACTTTAGCAATGTATTTCTTGTCGCATTTCCAGTTCCCAATTAGATATGAAACAGGTACAAATATTTTGACATCACTTCGTCAGACCACTTCCACCCATATATCTGATTATATACATGAGTGGAGAGGACAACATAGGTTGATTAAGGATCTCATCCCCTATCAATTACTTGCTGATTGGTTTACTAAGTCATTACTTCTTCCCATTTCTAGAGATGTTCCCATGGGAGGCACTATTACCGAAGAGCAAGAAATTAGGCGTGCTCAGTACCTAGACTTGGTCTATTCCCAGTTAGGAACTTTGTACGATTTGATTCTAAATGCTCCTCATCCTACTTCATACCCTTCAAGAACTTCGATGGAACAACTTTTTGATGACATACTTGGTTCTATCCAAACACTGTCTGCAGCTAAATCCATTAAAATAACAAAACCAAACTACTTCACCAGTCAATCAAACTATTTCCAATCCCAAGACTACTTCTATTCCTGTTGTTTCCACCGAAGTGAATGTGGTCCAATCCTCAAAATCCTTGGAAACAAGGAAACAAAGGAAAAAAAAATCCTCGAAACCTATGAATCAACAGGAATATAATAAAAAACAAGATACAGATATTGAATCCAAAACTAAGAGAAATGATAAATTTCCTTACCTCATATGTGGAGGTGACCATTTCACTAAAAAATGTCAACTTCTTAGGGTCATAACTTTTGCATACGATCTCCAATTTGCGCATTCGATATCTCATTAGAAAGGTCTGTCTAAGATTTACAACTTTTGGTCAACCAAATGCATGTTGATGGTAACCATTTGGCCCCGAATCACCAAAAAATGTCGTTTAGGGCCTCAAAACGGCCTCGAAAGTTTGGGACCCAAAAAACTGTAGAAAAATAACTAGGGAACTGCCACAATGGACAATTTTTTTGATCCAGTGGAATAGGTGGGTGGCCACCAATCTCCATCTAGATCAATCCTCCCTCCTTAGGAAGCAATGGTCTCCATTGCGTCGAATCCCATATCATATCTCGAACTGTGTGTGGAGTTGATCTCCTGGTGCGACATTTGCTGAAGTGAAGAGGCTTCCTTTCTTTGACATCCTGAGAAGGCTGAATTGTTGTGTGGATGATTTGTTCCTAGATGAGCACCTTGAATGCGTGGCCTTGCATCATAGAGGTACTTGGATAGATGAGGAAACAATGGCTCTGTCTTCTTCTTGTGTCTGATGAGCAGAGACACCCTGAGCAGAGGGTGTGGAGGTCTCTGTGATCTTATGTTCTCCTTCAGATGTAATTGTGAAGAGGAATAATTTTCTGATGTGGGAGCTTATCTTCCTACCTTGCGAGACTTTGTTAGGTGCAACGGTCTCTGGTATTCGATAGAGTTTTCCTCCCAAAGTAATAATGACACTGCGAGGCTGTGACTCATATACAACATGACACTTCCACATATATGATTGTCCTAAAAGAACATCACAGACTTCAAGTGGGGACACATCACACAATACCTCATCTTGGAAGGGCTTGATGCCATATGGTAGGAGGCATTGTTGAGTAATGCGGATACCTCGTCCTTGTCTTAGCCAATCGATGTTGTAAGGTTGCGGGTGTGTTGTTTTCGGAAGCTCCAATCTCTTGATGACTTCTGTTGAGATTAGGTTCCTTTGGCTGCCATTGTCAACAACAAAATGTAGAGGCATTCCCTTCACCCACATCTGCGAGTGGAATAGGTGTTCCTCTGCCTCTAACTCTTCAGGATCCTCTAGTTGAATCTACGTGGTAGCAACAATGGCAGTGGGGTCTGCATCATTGATCTGCCTCCCATTATATGTGGTTGTGGCATTGGGATCAGAATCAGAATCAAGATCTGATTCTAAAGATTTGATATCGGCTACTAATGACTGCTTTGAGCGACATTCATCAGTGTTGTGCCAAGGGATTTTATGAAATTTGCACCACTTACTGGTGTCCTTCTTTGTCTTCCCATCTCCCTTCTTTGCTTGTGGCAGGGACTGGTTGTCCTTTCCTTATTCTATGTTTTGCAGGCCAAGGTTTCCCTTTCCTTGCTTCTGCGCTGGGTGTGCAGGTCCAGAGTCTCGCTTGTTCTTTTGTCGAAATTTCTCCTTGATGTTGACAGCATACCGTTAGGTGGATCCAAGTGAAGAGATGTCGAGGAATTCCATCTTAGATCGGATGTACCGATGTAGACCACTATGATATTTCAGAATCAGGTGTCGCTCGGATTCCTTGATACTCAGCTTTGTCCGCAAGGTGTGAAATTTGTTGGTGTACTCCGACACCGTCTGGTCCCTTTCTTGACGTAGAATGGTCCATTTTATGTATTCGTCATCATAGTTTCCCACAGCATAATACTGTTCCCTGACAGCATCTATGAAAGAGGCCCAACTGGGATTTGTTTCAAACATTCCAAACTCGTCTGATGAGTTTTGCTCACAATAAGTACCCCACCAATTTTGGACATGGGGGACTTCCTTAAGGAGTGCAAAGGTGTTCTTTTCTGTGTCGAAAAAAATGTGGATAGAGAAATAACCTTTTAGAACATTCAACCAATTATCCAAGGCATCTGCATCAATATTTCCTTCAAATAAAGGAATATCAAAGTTAACTTGTACCTCAAAGGGAGTTGCATCCCTGAACCGATTGCTCATTGAATATGCACTTTCCGTTGTTGGCATTCGCCGAAGGATTTGGGTGAAACTATCCATCATCTCGTTCCTCTATCGCTTGAGGGCTTCCTCGAGCAATGACTTGATAGGATCTCCTGCTCCATCGTCTCTCTTTTCTTCCGCCATGGGAGTTCGTTTGGGACAGCGATAATGATTAAGTGAAACTAGTTCGAGACCAAACTCTCTATACTCAGACCTCGTCGGGGACATGCACCAAGAAACAATCAAAGAGCAGATTTCTTTGATACCACTTATCCGGATTTATATGTGAATGAAATGAAATAGCAGATACAGATTTATAATAATAGACATTTTACAAAGATAACAGGGATACAGTAAACACATATTCTATTAAATTGCGTAAATAGAACAGACTGTAATACAATTACTAGAATGGTGGTAGGTATCTCTGAGAAGAGATGTGGCGGCTATGCTCATTCATGCCAATATGAATACAAAATGATGCCAAAGGGGCCTATTTATAATAAGAATGATGTGATAACCCCAAAATTCCAAAACGTAACCCTAGAATATGAACCGTCATAAAGTTTGCGGCCCCAAGCTGGTAAGTTGAACAGTCAATTTCCCGGGGTCATAACGTTTGCATACGATCTCCGATTTGGGCGTTTGATAGCTCATTGGAAAGGTCTGTCTAATATTTACAACTTTTGGTCAACCAAATGCATACTGATGGCAACCATTTGCCCCCAAATCACCAAAAAATTTCATTTAGGTCCTCAAAACGACCCCGAAAGTTTGGTACATGAAAAACTATAGAAAAATAACTAGGGAACTGCCACAATGGACAATTGTTTTGAGCCAGTGGAATAGGTGGGTGGCCACCGATCTCCATCTGGATCAGGAGGTTAGAAAATTCTTGAAAAAATACTTCCACTCTGTAATTTTTTATTAATCCCTTCCCTACCCAACAAAAATTGATTGACCATCAATCATTGGATGGGTCTTCCTCATTGTCCATTGATGAAGTTAAGATGATGTGTAGTGAATCAATTCATATTACGACTAGATATCTGAGCTATGACCCTTGTCCAGAGAAATTTTTTGATAACATTCCAGTAGTAAAAAGTTATACTTTCGTTTCTCCTCCAACCAACGGTCTTCAAATTGAAAAACCTGTTCATGACGCCGTCCTTTGGACACCCAAGAGTACGATTCGTAAATTGATTTTTAATGCTAGTGCACATGATTCCCAATATTATAATGTTGTGGAATATTTGTCTCATGCACCATGTGTTATTTCTACCCTCGAGGTACTCCAAACATGTCCTGCATAGAGGAAAAACCTGTTGCTGGTTCTTGGAGATATGGATCCTGAAAACAGTAATGTTATCACTTTTAAATTAGAGAATTTTATGTTAAGACTTTCCCATGAACGTGCTATTCATTTATCCAAGAAAGTGATTGGGAAAAAATTCCATTGTACCATCTTGGATGGAGGTACCTATACTTCTATCTTGTCTCTATCTTGTTGGTGAGCCATTGGTTCTCTCGAGATTAACCGGTCACCTACGACATTGAAGGAATTTGATGGTCGTGGATTTCACCCCTATAGATTACTGTCATCCTTATAAATATAATTAGGGGGGAAATAAATATCCATCCATGTTGAGGTTTTCAATGCTCCCCTCAATTACAATATCCTCCTTGGTAGGAATCGGTTCTATGTGACGCAGGAGTTGCATCATCTGTCTTTCATGTAGTCCAATTCCTATTCCAAGGGAAGATTGCTATTGTTGACCAATTGGGTTTTTGTTTACTGGATACATATTCTAATTCTACGAATAATGTTCCACTTTTAGCATCCTCTACCCCAAAATATCATAACATTGGAGTAGGCCTTCTTAAGGACTCTTCGCTTATGGGATTCTTTCTATTGAAAAATTCTCCTCCTCCTTCATAGGTCACATCTGTGAACATGATTTTGATGAGTCATGGGAACTAAATAAAAGGGAAATCAATTGTTGGTTCAATACATTTGATTCCATATAAATATATTTAGGAAGAAATTCATTCACCTCTAATGTGTGGAAATTGAACCCAAGTGATAGATCAATTAGACTCACAAAATTGCTAATCAAACATGCAAATTTCACACAAAAGGAGACTGAAATTGGAGAATAACTTTATCTTGTATTGAATAAGTGTACATATTCCAACCATATTAAGTAATAGGCTTCTCAAATATATAATTACATGAGATATTTTAAAGCACTAGGTTTCTATTCGAATTGGTCAAAAAGCAAGCTTACTAAATCAAGTCAAATCCACCATAGGTGCAAAAAGGACTTTCCAAATCTATGAAGATCCTCACGAATTAGATAAATAAAGTGGGAAATATAATAAGTGGTTTAAAGAGAACTCATTCATTCTTTTTTCAAAGAAAAGGAAGGAGGAGGATGTGGTAAAAAAACAAGGCAAGTTCCGCTAGACTAGCTTTTCCTTTATGCCTTAAAACTGTTGTAAAGCAAGACAGCTTTCAGAAAAGTAGATATGCACTTTAAGGAACCAGGAATAAATTAGAATTGCTAAATATGTTTCCAGGATGATTCCAAAGCACTCCATGACCTAGTTTAGCGAGTATTGACTTCTAGGAACATGTAGAAGTCAACTAGAATAGAGAGGGAATCTAGGAATAAGACAAAAAATGATTTAATTAATGCCAAATATGGGTAAATATGGGTTTATTATTCTAAAAACCCCCCTTAATCCTATATTTATGAGTAAATATCAGAAAATTATACGGCCTAGCAACAATACTTAGTCACCCTTTTACATATTGCATGTCCATACAACCAAGGAAAGAGGCAAAACCCCAATGGGAAAATACTCCAATAAACATGGACAGGAAAAAAAAATTTAGAAATATTATTATCAATCATTCTTCACCACATGATCAGAAATCGCCAGCAGTGATTTGAGATTATTGATGGTATTCTCACAGAATACTTTGGTGAAGATATCTGCTTCTTGTTTTGAAGATGCACAGTAGAGTAGAGAAATGGTACCATCATGCACAAGCTCCCTGATATAGTGCATATGGATCTCAATGCTCTTGGTTCTTTATTTTTGAACTAGATCAGTGGATATTTGAATGGTGATTTTATTTTCACAATAGATGACTATTGAAAACTATGATTCAAAACCACATTCTCCAAGTATCCCCTGCAACCATAAACATTGAGTAGTTGCATTTACATCTGCTTTATACTTTGGCTATGTAGATGAGAGTGCTATGGCACTCTGATTCTTAGTTGACCAGTTTATTGGTCCTTCTACAAGACTAAACACATATCCTAAGGTGGAATTTATATCTATGTTGTCACCTGCCCAATCACTATCACTAAATCCAACTCGCTCTAAGTCAGATTTTGCTTTGTAGAAAATCCCATGAGTCCTTGTTCCCTTAACAAAGTTTAGGATCCTATTGGTTGCTCTCCAATGGATCTCATGAGGCTGATCCATGTATCTTGAATCTAGACTAACTACATAATATAAGTCAGATTGAGTATGTGTAAGATAAAGAAAACACCCAATCAACTACCTATACAGTGTATTATTTACCATAGGAGAAGAACCTACTTCTTCAAGATTAACTCCTAAAAGGAATGGAGTCTTTCTTGGCTTGCAATATTTCATGCTGAACTTGGTGAGAAAATATAAAGCATACTTGGATTGATGAACCTTGATTCCATGTTTGGATTGAGCAATTTTGAGACCCAATAATTGGCTCAAGGATCCCAAATCTGTCATAGAAAAGGCATGGTGCATTGCATCCTTCAAGGAGGCAATCTCTTTCTTTGAACTTCCATTAATCATTAGGTCATCTACATAAAGAAAAATAATCATTAAGGAGCCATGAATCAGCTTAAAATAGACATTAGTATCATACTTTCATTGAACAAAACTCAGTGACAGCAGAAATCCATCAATCTTAGCATACCAAGCCCTAGGGGATTGCTTGAGCCCATAGAATGATTTCTTTAACTTGCACACTAAAGATGGATTAGATACAAAACCTTCTAGTTGCTGAATATAAATCTCTTCATTCAGATCTCCATTCATAAATGCACACTTCACATCCATGTGATGTACCTCCCATTGTTTCAAAGTTGCAATGGCTAGAGCTAGCCTTCTACAATGGCTTTTGCTAGCCTTATGGAGTCCATCTTTGCCACAGGTGCAAAGGTCTCATTGTAATAAATACCATGTACCTGAGAGTATCCCTTGGCTACCAATCTTGTGTTATATTTTGAAGGTGAACCATCAGCAGCAAAATTAGCTTTAATCACCCACTTACACTTCACTAGCTTTCTCCCTGGGGTGAGATCAACCAGTTCCCATGTGTTGTTCTTCTAGAGTGAGCTGAATTCTTATTTCATGGTTGTTTTCCATATTGGATCATGTGATGCATCTTCATATGTCCATGGATCAGAATATATAATCAAATAACACTTCTTAGCAAAGAGTGGACCATTCACACAAAGGGCACTCTCAAATTGAGATTCCTCCTAGTGTAATTAGGATTTCCAGCTAGTTCCCCAGCTGCATGAATGGTCCTTGCTTTCCAATTTGGTATTGTAGGGATGTTAGAATCTGAAATTAATTCATCATTATCAGACATATCAGGATCATAAAACTCATTAGTCTCTTCACTTATAATCAATGGCTGTGGTGGTGAAGAGGACTCTCCAACTTCAACTGCTGCTAAAGGCTCTTCTTCGAACTTAACAATTCTTTCAATGAAGGATTTGTTAGTGCTCAAGTATATAAACTTGTAGCCTTTTTAATATTCAAAATACCCAATAAATAGGCACTCTTGGATTTGGGGTTTCAAAACCTTCCTCTTTTCAGTTGGAATTCTAGTCCAAGGCTTCAAGCCAAAAATCCTGAAACGGGTCACATCTGGCTTGTGCCCACTCCAAGCTTAGAAAGGAGACATAACATCAAGTTTCTTATGTGGCACCCTATTCTGGATATAGGATGCACATTTTATAGCCTCAGCCAAAAACTTTGGTGGAAAATGTTTAGACTGCATCATGCAAGTTGCCATCTCCTTCAATGATCTGTTCTTTCTTTCATCAACACCATTTTGTTGTGGTGTGTAAGGAATAGAATGTTGCATATGGATACTTGCATATTTACAATACTGAATGAAATCAGAATTGACATAATAACCATCATTGTAAGATCTGAGGATCTTGAGTTTGCTCCCATACTCGTTTTCAACCAAGGCTCTAAATACTTTGAATAGGTCAAAAACTTCAGACTTATGCTTTAGGAAGTAAACCCAAAAATACTTGGAAAATTCATCTATGAAGGTGAGTGTCTATTTGGCTTGACTCATGGAAATATGAGGAAATGGACCAGAAATTCTATTTTGCATCAACTCAAGAGGTGTAGAGGTTCTCTCATGACTAGCTCTCTCATACCTGTGCTCTGGATGTTTTCCTAGGATACAACCTTGACAGACTCCCTTAGAAAACTTGATCATTGGTAATCCTATGACCATATATTTGTCACTCAAATAAGAAAGATACTTGTAGTTAATATGGACAAATATTTCATGCCAAAGCTTGCTTTCTTCATTAGCATGAGTAAAAAGAGCAAAGGGGTTTGATTAGGTTAGAAACTGGGAAAACTTGTATACCTTCGAAGTGTGATCAACAATGCCTTTTGCTATGAATTTACCATTCGAAATCTCTATGATTTCAAATTCATTGAGGGAGGATATGACTTTATTTGGAGACCGAGTGTGAGTCATCTGATACATTGACAAGAGATTAAAGGCAAGACCTAGAACATACAACACATTATTGAAATTAACATGGTCAAGATCATTCCTACCCTTTCCCATACTACCAGTTAGAGAGTTATCTCCCAAAACTATTGGTGGACCTTTTGTCATGGGAAGAGAGGAAAAGATCTCCCTTGTCAAAACCATATGTCTAGAAGCTCCATAATCAATGATGAAACTAGGTGAGCTTGAGGTGCCAACAACCAAGGCATGTAATCTCTCCTTGTCTTTTGAATTTGATCCTCCTTCCCTCTTCTTTGAGCAATCATGAAGGGAGATGTCTTTCTTCTCTAGGATTTGGGTAAAGATGTCAATTTGATTTTTCATACAAGAGCTCTCAAGATGATATCCCTTACTACAGTATGCGCACTTGCTCATTTTTCCTTTGTTCGTATTCTTCTAGGGGTTCTTCTTGGAGCCTGAGGACTCCTCTTCAAACTTTGCCTTGTCTCTCTTTTTCTCAGGTGGATTTTTAGCTTTTTTCTTTCTTTTTGAATCCACCTTCAAATCTCCAGCAACCAAAGCTTGGTCTTTGTAAGGTTTGATGGTACCCACCATCACCAATTTATCTTTCTCCTGAGTAAGGGATTCCATGAAATCAACAAGATTAGGCATCTTCTAGGTTTGAGTTGTCAATTTAGTGGCATAGAAGGTAAAAAAAAACACTGAATATTTAGGACCAAGATTTAAGAGAATGGTCAAAACTAGTTGCTCCTCCTTCTTTTCAATCCCACATTGTTTTAACTGCAAAACAAGGGCCTTAAACTTGGTAAAATAGAGTTGCAATGATTCGAAGCTACTGGGACTAAAGGAGATGAATTCATTCTCGATTTGATGTTCTCTCATCTCATTTGTATTTCCAAAAATTTCTTCAAGATTCTCCCACACCTCATTAGGATATTTCAATGAATCAAGATGAAAGAGGAGGTCTCCTGAAATACTCAGACACAAAAGACCATAGGCCGCATCCCTCTTGTTGTGCCATTTGATTTTCTCTGCAGTTGCATTGGGCTCTACCTTAGTAGCCATGGTAAACCTGTAGAGAAATTTCTCTCTCAAAAATATCTCCATCTCAGATTTCCATTCGAATAAATTGAATGGAGTCAAGATGATCCTTTGAGATTGGTCCATATCTCAACTCCTGTGCCCTTCAGTCAACAGAATGTGCTCCCAGTCAGTGATTTCGAACCTGTAATAATAATTTGGAAGGAGAGAAATTGATATAAAAAATATCTAATACCATGTGGAAATTGAACCCAAGTGATAGATCAATTACACTAACAAAATTGCTAATCAAACATCCAAAATTCACACAAAAGGAGACTGAAATTGGAGCATAACTTAATCATGTATTGAATAAGTGTACATAAGCCAAAAATATGAAGTAATAGGCTGCTCAAATATATAATTACATGAGATATTTGAAAGAACTAGGTTGCTATTTGAATTGGTAAAAAAGCAGGCTTACGAAATCAAGTCAAATCCCCCATAGGTGCAAAAAGGACTTTCCAAATCTATGGAGATCCTCATGAATTAGCTAAATCAAGTGGGAAAGATAATAAGTGGTGGAAATACAACTCATTCATGCTTTTTTTTGGAGAAAAGGAAGGAGCATGATGTGGTAAAAAAACAAGGCAAGTTCCACTATACTAGCTTTTCTGTTATGCCTTAAAACTGTTGTAAAGCAAGGCATCTTTCAAAAAAAGAAGATATGCTCTTTAAGGAACCAGGACTAAAGTAGACTTGATAAATATGTTTCTAGGATGATTTGAAAGCACTCCATGACCCAGTTTAGCAAGTATTGACTTCTAGGAACATGTAGAAGTCAACTAGCATAGAGAAGGAATCTAGGAATCTATGAATAAGACAAAAAATGATTTAATTATTGTCAAATATGGGTAAATATGGGTGGATTATTATAACATGGTGAACCTAATATTAATGATCACCTAGTGGTGGCATTATATCCCTACCATCTTCCATATTGGTTAGATTCCCCTCACCCGCCTCTAGACTATATTTTACAACCACTTCCATTTGATAAATCCATTATGGAAGTTATGTATTTAGAAGAGAAGCCTTGAAAATATAATCACCATTGATCTTCTTTCCTTCCCCATTACCAATTGGTAGAACATGATTTTGATTCGTTGGTTTCAACTGATATCGTAACTGCTCCTCGGTCACTTGTACTCATCCAAAATTTTGAGTCCAAAGGTAACTTGATCAATATTACTAAGACCATTCTGGTCAATATATGAGTGAAAAATGTAGTTATTGAGCCCATTCTTTTGGTCCAAAACTGTTCCTCTTCAAAATTTGAGACTTATACAGACCTTTTTTTGAAATTTTTGAGATATTTTTTCTTAGAGCTACAAAGAGATACCAAGGATTGATCCTTCAATTGTGGTTCATGAGATCAATACCTACCCTGACGCCAAGTCATTCCGTAAAAAAATACACCAAGTACATCCACAGAAAGAAACAACCATTAAGGAAAATTTTGAAAAACTTCTTAGATATGGGTTCATTTATCCTATACCACTGACAGAATGGGTTTCAAACATTGTTCATTTTACCAAAAAAACAAGGTATAATTAGGGTTTGTATCTATTTCAGAGACCTTAATAGGGCCTGTCCAAAAGACAACTACCTTAGGTCGTATATCAATCAAATCATCGATAACTATGCCAGAAGTGTTATCTTTTAATTTATGGATGGTTTTTCTAGCTATAATCAAATAGAGATACTCCATTTCGATCAACATAAGAGGATTTTCCTTTTCTCATGGGGAACCTTTTGCTATAGTAAATTTCCTTTTGGTCTAAAAAACCCTGGGGCTACTTTTCAACGCGCCATGTCATATGCTTTCCATGAAATTTAAATTATTAAGGAACCGTATATTGATGATCTACCTGCTCATTCACACATCGAGAACACTGTGTTGACCATTTGAGAGCCATTTTTATTAGATGTTGCCACTACAACATCCGGTTAAACCCACATAAAGGTTTTTTTTGTGTTGAGACAAGACGACTGCTTGGGTTCATTGTTTCCAAGGATGGCATCTATATCGATATTTTGAATATTGCGACTATTTTGACCCTACCACCACCTTCCAATGTTACAGAACTTCAAAGTTTTCAAGGGAAGGAAAAATTCTTGTGTTGTTTTGTATTCAACTATGCTGAAAAAACACATGGTTTAATATGTTTGCTTAAAAATGATACACCCTTTTTTTGGGATGATATTGCACAACGTACATTCGATACTCTCAAGAATTCTATCACATGCACACATGTGTTGCAACCACCTGATTAATCTAAGTGTTAACACTCAGAATTTATCCTTTGGTTATGGAAGGATAGTTCCAAGGTAACCTTACAAACCAACATTTAGGAGGAAAGCTGAGGTCTTTCCTACCATAGAGGGATGTCTCAACAAATAGATATAATGGCTATAAATATTGTTAGATAAACAAGTTTAAAAATGATAATGGTTGAAACAAGAGGATACCATTGGGCATGGACTCAAAATCATAAGTAATTATAGATAAACATGGCTTAGAAGCAATATTTCTTCATAGAGGCAGGGTAATCTCTCTTTTATAGTAAAGTTCTTGATTGTTTGGTGGTAAGGAGTAAAAATGACAATCCATTAATAAGGGCATCAAAATATGAATCAAGTATTAACTTTAGAGGAACCTTGTTTGTGAATAATCAAAACCAAAGAACCAGAGCATATGATTATGAATTCTTATTCAATATAAACTTATTCAAGCATGAAATACAACATAATAGGAAAGACATTCGCATGAGAAGAGAGAGTACATACTGTAAAACAAAAGCACGAGAATCTCTGATATGAAAAACTCATACTTGTCTCCATAAATTTTATTAACTTTAAATGCTGAATTACAAAATGAGTTTCACTCTAATGGGTTACGACCCCCATTTCATTACAAAACCTGCTTTAATACATCAAATTTCTCCTCGAGTTGGTACCTAACTACCTATATTCTAAAAATAGGCCTTTTGTGATTTCCTTATTACATCTATCAAATAACTTTAACAAACTAAATCTTCCTAAACACTAGAAAATATTATCTTCTTAATTCCACTTTGAAGCGTATCTAGGTATATCTTCAATTCGAGCCTTGGACAGGAAATATTTATTGATGTAGCCTATATTTCATCTTTCCAAATTTATCAATAGTCTTCCATTGATCTCCATATGGCAATTCAATATTTTCCATCTCTTTAGCCAATACCCTTTTCTCCACATGATCTACATAGGGAATAGGTGGTAGCTTGGCACCAATCATTCTAAATGAATCCACTATCTCAAAAATTAACAGCCAGCTTGTCAATTATGGCCTTTCTTGTCAAAGACTAAGTCATGTATTCAAACTTCCTATGATCCAACTTGGATTTAACCAGCAAATCCTGATATTTAGATTGATATATCAACTTCCCATCTTCCTCCCTAAAAGAAGGAAGACCTTTATGAAATAATTCTGCAAACAAGCCTTTGAAGTACTTCACTTGCTGCAACATCTCGTCTCCCTTTTCCTGGACACTCTCAATATGATGATCTTTTCTAATAACCTTCCTTTCCCGAGTTATGACTCCAATCCTGTCCTTGAGACCCATTGTTTTCAATTCTTCTTCCAATAAATTATTAAGGAAATTGATAGTGTTATGAGATGTATACTCTAGTTTTCTATCCAAAGTTTAATTTACAGCTGCACAACTCTATCTTTCCACACTAATTACCACCTCTTTGTCCTCAATATAATTCAAATAAGATCTTTTTTTTGTAGCTTCTATGATAATCATATCCCAAATAATATGCCTTGCACCTTGTACTGGAAACTGCCTTGAAACCTTCTCTTCTAACTTCTCATTTTTATCAAGCAATTATTTATTCTTGTTCTCAAGAAAATTTCTTTCTTCTTCCTTTTTTCTTAATTTTTTCATCCAGTATTGATTTTTCTTTTTTCAAACCTTTTATTTCTTCATCCCTCAAGCTAACTTGCAACATATCCTGAACAATAGCCTCAGTACTTGTATTTATACCTCGCTGACATGTTTCCATCTATTTTGAAACCTTTTATTTCTCCTATCTTTCCTTTTGTAGAACCAATTTGATTTTCATTTAAAACATCAATTTTAGCAATAAGTAAAGCTACTTCCTTTTCCCATTGGCTCCTTTCTTCAACAAGTTTTAGAAATTTAGTTTTACTATCATTTATCTCATGGGATGAAGATTCCCTTTGATTTTCTAACACTATCAACTCAGAAACTTGGATCAACTAAGTGGATCAAATCTTCATCTTCTTCTTTAATAAGTGGATTATGTTCTCGTTTTCAGCTAAAATTTTCTTTGTATCTTTTCCTCTATTAGGGTCATTATCCATAGCTAGTAGATCACCTTGAAGCTTCTTGATTTGTTGTTGATATGTTTTATTTTCCACTTTTCCTTGGATTGTAATTTTGAAACCTTTAATGTTGCTTTCATTAAATAAGTATAAATTAATTCCCCAGTTTGCTTATGCAAATGAATATTATCTTGAACTGGATTTTCTGCAAATTGAGTTTCATTTCTGAAACTCAATTTGCTTGAATGTAATAAGTCCTGGAAGGTTTTCAGAATGGAAAAGATCCTAGATGTAGGTGGTTCAGGTGTGAGGTTAACCTAGAATGTAAAAGTACTCGCATGGTACGCAGGTTGTTCGATCATAATCAGTCCTTGTATCTATGTATTCCCATGCTGGAGATGATGAGGTCACAAGGAACTTGGTGTGAACCTGGGCAGTTATCACAAAGTTGTATACATTGCTTGTCTTGGTGATGTGAATAAGTCCTAGTGTTCTCCTATGTTGGTAGAAAACAGGTTGAGTGTAGCTAGACATAATGCACTTGTTGTACTCATAGGAAATTCTTGCATAGTGGAATATGTAGGTTGTATTTGTGAAGTGAAATATCCTGGCATGCTCCCATGTTAGTAGAACATAGGTGGTCTACATCTGGGTTGTGCTCTGTGTTCTCTATGTGCTTTGTTTTGTTTTGTGCAACAAAAAGAGATGATTTGGATACGACGAGATAACGGTAGGAAACACAGGTTATTGCAGTGGAAATGTAAATAATGGTCCTAGGTTGTACCTACGTAATGACTTTCTCATGGATATGATAAAGACCTTAATGAGAACTAGGACTACATCTAACATGAAACAAGGTTGGATTTGTATAAACTTCCTATGATAGATAGATGTGATAGATTGGACAAGATGATGACAATGACAACAACGACGATGATGACTCAGTGATGATGACCATATGTGTTGATGACTGCGGCAAAATAATAACTTCCTAGTTAAGAGGGAGTTTTGTTGTAATTGTAACTTCAGAAGATATTTTGATTTATATTACTATTGTATATTGTTGTAACCCTATCGTATATTTGTTTCCCTCCTTTCAGGATTTCATCATTGTGTATGGTCACGGAGGTAAGCCATCCGTTGTCTTTCAAGGAAATAATCCCTGTTGATAAAAATATATGCCTGTATTTACAACATTAAATTATCAACCAGGATCCATATACTTAGCGATGCTGGAACTGCATGTGCAGGATGGAGGTCTAATGTAGAAACAAGTACAAAGTAGTGCAAAATCCACAAAAAGTTCCAAACATGTACCAAGTTGTAAAAAAACTCAAATCCCTCTTTCAAAATGAACCATGCAATAAAAACCATATTTGAATTAATTTCTAGAACCTATATTTCCAAGATCAAATTCTAACTTAAGAAAGGAATCAATTTTAATCTACAATCTATAAAACTAAAAGATCTACTAAATGAATTTCAAGTTTTAACTATTCTAAGTTCCTAATCACATCCATAAAAATTCTATTCTAAGTATATTCTTCCCAATGATTTGTCAAATTTAGATCAAATTCAATACATTATATTATACTTGTATTTTAATTAAAATCAAGTCCATTATGTCATCGTTCCTTCATTTATCAAGGTTACTGAACTTGTTTAAATTGATTTAGTTTGTGTAGGGTATTTTAATCATTTATATATATCGATCTATTCCATTTGTGAACATGAAATATCTAATCTTTAGTTCTCAACACATATATTGTTTCTTTCATTCATCATCGTGTCCAACTATTAATTAATCCAAGTATTATTCCTTAAGAAAATAATTTAAATCTATCATCTGTTTACAAGTGTTCTAATCTAAATTATGTTAATTTTAAAATTAACTTAAAACATAAATCTAAATAGAAATTATTTCTACAATTAAAATTTATATCAAATCTAAATGAATTCTTCTAATCTCAACATGTTTCTATAAACTATAAAAGAATATTTTCAAATCTGGAATAACTCCTATTGAATTTAGTAAAATTTAAGAAACAAAACAAAACATCTATTCTATCTATGATCTAAATAAATTCTACATAATCAGTTTCAACTGTCTAAATTATATGAATATCTAATTCAATCTTCATGTATGTAAATGCATTCTACAGAATTTTAGTATATACTACTTGAATCCCAATACAGCTCTAAGGAAAGAAAAAAACGGTGTTCTATCTACTCAAAAATTTCAATAAAATAAATCTGAATTCTTCAAAATAGAAACAAACTTCCTACACAATCTAGTGAATTTCGTGCATAGATATAACTATTGTCCAATCATTCTTAAGCTTTAATTTCTTTAAACACTTATCTATGAACTGTTTATACAAGCTTTCGAATCATTAACTGAAATTAAACTCATTGTTCAAGCAATATGGAAATAACAAAAAAAAAACACAATTGTAATCAACAAAATTTTAGAAAATAGAAAAGACAAAACTACCTCTTGTGGTGGGCCCTTGCCACTTGAGATAGCTCAGCCTAAGAATGCTTCAGAAAGGTATGGAGATCTTCAATACATCAAGTTATATTCAGAACTACCCATTGAATTCACCGACAACAAAATTTCAAAAACATAATTCAATTATTTTGAACTCCATAATACATTTTCAATCCTCTCCCACCTCCCTTAGCCTTCTGAGGATTTATTTATACATTAATTCATGGATAGATGGATAAGATCCATCCCCAAAAATCAGAAATTCGTTCAACAACCCAGAAAATGACCAACAACAAACCTACAAAAATCACGTTTGTTGTGGAAAGTATTTCTCCAAATTCATTCATAAATTGTGAAAATTTTCTTCAAGTAGGGGTAAATGGGGCCATTTATGAAGTGGGTTTCAAACGGTTTCACCATATTCATCATATATTTCTTCGAAATGAATCATGAAATCAGGTTCCTTAATTAATGGCAGTAGTGTTAGATTGAATGCAGGATCAGGTGGAGGATCACATACCAGATTGATTGCAGGATTGTGTACCATATTGGGTACTGGATCAGGTATAGGACCAATGAGATAAATATGCATAATAACCAAATATCTATATCCCAAATCATTAGATGTAATATTATAAATTTATGTTTTAAAAATGAATAAAATGAGATGGAATAATAGTAAAATATACCTTGTTATAAATTTCATGGAATGGCCTTTAAACTTATGCAAATGATGCTTATATAGACAATAAACATGAAGAAATTCTATTAAAAGACTTGGTTCCTTATCTAATGTATAAAACAAATATTGGCAAAACAGGGAGCCATCATCTCCCCCACACCAAGGATCTTGCATGTCCCAATGCAAGGAAACAAAACTGGTACTCAAAATTGATGACATGACCTAGTCAAACCCTAAAGTTATTAACCAACACCTGCATCTGTGGAGAAGAAGGAACTGGTTTTGGTTGAGTGTTCAAGAGTTGTTCTAGCTGTCGTTCATTTTTCATCAATTAACTTCTCAAGATCTTGTTGGACCCTGTCCTATCATCAACTGATTTTTGCAACGATGCAACTTTAGCATTCAGAATCCCATTTTCTTTCTTAATATGTCGAGTGAGAAGGGCACACTCCTGAAATTCCCTAGTGAGTTGAGAATTCCTCTTTTGAAAATAATTATTTGCAGACAACTCAGAAGGAATGGTGGAAGGATTCGGGATTGGAGCTGTAGGAGTTGGTGTATGCAAAGCATCATAATCACGATGTATAGGTAATGAAGATTCATTGGAAAAATGTAAACGGCACAGAGGGTATGAAGAGACACGTTGAGATGTAGTATGTTTTATTAATGATGATTTAATGGAGATCAACTCATAATTTTGCAAGATGGACAAAGAAAATAAGTGATTAAGGCTTAAGCCAAAGTACTCAATGCATCAAACACAATATATAAAATAAAATGGGATGAATATATATCATACTTTATCAAAACATTACCATAAACTCATAAGTTAAATTATAACACATAAAATAATATAAATGAGGTATTAAATATATGGAGAAGATTATACCCAAACTTAAAGGTGTATTGTGGTATAGTTCAAAGAGATTTGACAAGGAATTCGAGTTATATGAAGATATGGAATGTCCCATCAAACCCTTCGAGGAAGTCACCAACTAGGACCAATATGGTGAGGTAGTTTGAATTGGAAACTGACCCAATTAATTATGTGCCAAAATGATGCTAGAACTAAATAATTTATACATTTACTTAATATTAATTTCATTTTATCAACTTCAGCACTTAAGTATTTGTTGCAAAATAAACCAGACTTAATACCTTCACTCTATAATGAATTGAACACTAAACATAGATCATTGTCCAAATCAAAGATTTGGTCATTGATCATAATATATATACATAATGAGTTAGTTCAATCATACCCACCTTTCTAATATAAGAGTAGGTCTAGTGAAGGGATTGAATCACTGAGTTGAAAACCAATAGAATAACAAGTCCAAAAGAAATTACCATACCTATGTTCTGAAAAATGTGGGTGAATGTGATTGTTGATTAATAAATTTGTGAAACATATTTGAATTTCATCAGATTTAGATTTCAACAGTTATTAACTGACCAAAGTTACCTTGGAAAATTTACCAATGTAGTCTCCAGATTTACCAGTACTCAACCCAACACCTTATCCAACACTTCTTCTGGTACTCCATCCAGTACTTCATCTGGTACTCCATATAGTATTTCTGTTGTTAAGATGTAGAAATATCCCCATATTACAAAAGATTGTTGCTATTGCTATTAGTAATATGCTGAGGATAAGAACGTGCTATAAAAAATCTTCCTTTGTACTTCCAAATTTTAAAAAAATATTCTCTTTTACTCAACATGTCCTTTTCATAATGAGATCCAAGTTGTACTTATGCCATTTCACATAAACACAAAGGTAATTGATCAGCATATTTTAGACCAGTATCATAATGAAATAGATTTAAAAGAAACCTAACATTTATCAATCTCATCCTACAATTCTGACTTACAACTACATATTTACTTTTCTTTATTTATACATAAATTCATCATAAAATGGTATGTCTTGCTTAAACATGAGTTCCACTAAATGAGACCCATAAAATACTGGTCAAATTGATCCATCTCTACACATGAATGTTCATGTGATAAATATAAGGTTCACAATTAATCCATTAAATCATTAAACATAAGTACACTCTAGAGCTGTAATCCTCCTATATAGTAAGGATCAGGGAGTAGAGACTTAAATCATATTAAGAAGATTATCCCATGGCTATTAAATAGAGTCATTAATTTTAGTTTTAACCTGAAATATCTTTAATTCTTATAGGAGCACCTCGTTGATACAAGAAAATATGGATAAAACATCATAATAGATACTAAAGTTAGAACACATTGCTAACGATCCTATTCAGGATTCCAATGGGGTAACTTTAATATCAAAGAAATATCTTCCCCAGGAAGTATGCCCCATTTCCAACATGCATGTTCAATACCTTGATGGGTTTTCCTGGTCATACCACAGGCCAATACCCTCTATCAGCAGACCTATCCATCATCCCGGTGGGTTAGCCTCTTATTCCCCTTTTCTATCAGAGGCTCTTGTCCAAAATTCACCTTAAAGATAATATTTATAATTTTCTTCCATAGAGATGAATGGGGAAGAAACTCTGAAAACCTTTTTAGGAGTGGAATGGTATTGGGTCGAAATATTTTTCTAGAACAATGCTTGTAAAGGTTTGGTTGCATGAAATATTAACTCTTGAAATTATATTAATTCAATGGAGAGGTTACAATTATTTCTATTAAATCCAATGGATCATAACCAAAAGATTCTTTAATATTAACAACCATATTACTATGATCTTATTGTGGTGTCTCTCATAATAATAATTCAATCCTCTTATCAGTTAATACTTGTAAAAGTGCTTTCTCAATCAAGTTTAAAACCAAGTCAAAGTGTACTAGTATGCTATGGTTTTCATGAGTTAAACTTCTTGAGACAAAACTATATGGTAGAAGATTTGTATTAACAAAGAAGAATAAGTCTTGTATGGCTGAAAATAGTAGGTCTCCAAATATATAATAAAATCATTTCCTTTCAACTTTTGCTTAAAAAAATTCAACAACTCAACAGAACTAGCAAACATGTTTTGAGTATCTTTCAGAAATTTAATCACATTAGGAAAGTTCAAGAAAATTACTTTATAGAAAAATCAACCTTTTATAAAGCAACAAAGGAAACAAAATAACTTCCATTTTTAAATACTCCAAGTTGTTCTTTTAAATAGAAAATACCTTCAATCAACGTCTATTACCCCAAATGCAACCTATTCGTTATCATTATTTTTCAGAACCATTATTAAAAATAGTCACAATTTCATATTACCCCGTAGTATTTTCCTTTTAATAGGTTATGAGTTGTTCTGATAATAAATCTCTTGAAAGTCTCAATTGGAGAGAAGGTATAAATTCAGTATAAATATCTTAGTCATTTTATTGAAATATAAAAACAACTAAGTTGCATAAACTAAACATGCAACTTTTTATTTATATATATATTTTCCTATTCTATCTAAGAAGAAATAAAACATTTATATTCAAGTATATGAACTCCTCCACTATAACCAAGTGTGAATCAAGATTAAAAGGATACCTTTATCCACATATGAAAAAGTTGTTGCAATGATTACCTAGATATGGATTCTTACATCACCCTAAATTTTTTTCTTTTTTTTAAATTATATGTGTTTTAAATTATTCTAATCAATAATACCTACAACTAAAAACATATTTGCGTAAATCAAACACATCCCTCTTGCATGAAATTAAATATTGCTGCATGAAATTAAATTGCAGAAGGTAAACACACCCAAACTTGCAAAAATAAAACTTGCATAAAATTAAATTGCAAGAAATTAAACTACATAAACTTGTGGAAATAAAAACACACTTTTGCAGAAAAATAAATCAAATATGTGAAAAAATAAACACACTTGCAAGAAATGAACAACAAGGATTTGGGGCAACCCACTAAAGTGGACGTGTCCAGTTGTTACACCATGAAAATCCTGTAGTGAATTCATCTTTGTGTCTTATTATTTTCCCCTCCCCCTTTTTGTGTAATGTAAAGGAATCCTATCTACCCCTATCTATGTACACTTCAACCCCTTTTAACACCTCCCTGACAACAATGCTAAAAATGTTGGTATAAGTATATGATAGTATTTACAACATTAAATTATCGACCGAGACAGGTAGAATTGGAAGTGATGGAACTATATGTGCAGGAAGGAGGTCTAATCTAGAAATAAGTACAAAATAGTGTGAAATCCACAAAAAGTTCCAAACTGGTACCAAGTTGTAAAATAACTCAAATCCCTCTTTCAAAATGAACCACGCAATTATAACCAGATTTCAATTACTTTCTAGAACATGTATTGCCAAGATCAAATTCTAACTTAAGAAAGGAATCAATTTTAATCTACAATCTATAAAACTAAAAGATCTACTAAATGAATTTCAAGTTTTAATTATTCTAAGTTCTCGATTGCATTCATCAAAGTTATATTCTAAGTCTATTTTTCCCAATGATTTGTCAAAATCAGTACCCTGCGTTATACTTGTATTTTAACTAGAGGAAATTTCAACTCAAAATGGGCCTCCTAAGGAAAATAATAAAATAATAGTTAAAATAATAAAATAATATTTATTAATTTCAGAGAAAGAAAAGAAAAAAATTATTTTTTTTGTTTGTACTTTCGACATATCTCCTTGTGTTTTTACTCAAATTTTGATCAGGAGAGCTCATTGGATACATAATTAAATTCTGCATCCAACGAGTACCCACTCTACATACTTTTGATGGACCCCGCTGCCCCAAAAACAAGAAATACCTGAAAAACATGATGATGATGTAAAAAACATGCTGATGACATCATCATCACATTTTTTCCGATATTTATTGTTTTTTGGGAATCCAGGTTTGTCAAAAGTATGCACAGTGGGTAGTCGTTGGATGCAGAATTTAATTATGCATCCAAGGAGCTCTCCCACTTGAAATTTGAGTAAAAACATGGGGAGATATGTCAAAAATACGAACGAAAAAAGTAGTTTTTTTAATGATATCTATCCCCAAATTTATATTAAAAATTTGTTTAAGACCTATACAGTATTTCAAATTTAAAGAAATTTTATTGGTTGATACATGATGACATGGAATTTGAATTACGGTTAAAAGGCTCATTTTGAGTTGAAATTTCCTCTAATGATTAAAATCAAGTCCACCATGTTATTGTTCCTTCATTTATCCATGTTACTAAACTGGTTTAGATTGATTCAGCTTATGCAGGGTATTTAATCATTTATATATATTGATCTATTCCATTCATGAACATGAAATATCTAATCTTTAGTTCTCAGGACATCTATTGTTTCTTTCATTCATCACCTAGTCTCCAACTATCAATTAATTCAAGTAGTATTCCTTAAGAAATAAATTTAAATCTATCCTCTGTTTACAAGGGTTCTACTCTAAATTGTGTTAATTTTAAAATTAACTTTAAAAAATCTAAATAGAAATTATTTCTACCATTAAAACTTCTATAAAATCTAAATGAATTCTTCTAATCTCAACATGATTCTATAAAAGAACATTATCAAATATGGAATAACTCCTATTGAATTTAGTAAAGCTTTAAGAAACAAAACAAAACATCTATTCTATCTATGATCTTAATAAATTCTACAGAATTAGTTTCATCTATCTAAATTATATGAACATCTAACTCAATCTTCGTATATGTAAATGCATTTTTTTAATATATACTACTTGAACCCCAATGAAGTTCCAAGGAAAGAAAAAAAACTCAGTTTTATCTACTCGAAACTTTCTATAAAATAAACATGAATTCTTCAAAACAGAAACAAACTTCCTACGTAATCTAGTGAATTTTGTGCACATATCTAACTACTCCTCAATCATTATTAAGCTTTAATTTCTATAAACACTTATCTATGAACAATTTATACAAGCTTCTGAATCATTAACTGAAATTAAGCTCACTGTTCAAGAAATCTGGAAATAACAAAAAAAAACACAACTGTAATCTACAAAATTTTAGAAAATGGAAAGACTAAAATACCTCTTGTGGTGGGCCCTTGCTACTTGAGATAGCTCATCCTAAGAACGCTTCAGAAAGGTATGTAGATATTTAATACATCAAGTTATGTTTAGAACTTTCCATTGAATTCACCTACGTACTCAAGTCATTTCACAGACAACAAAATTTCAAAAACATAATTCCGTTATTTCGAAATCTAAATACATTTGGAATCCTCTCCTACCTCCCTCAACCTTCTGAGGCTTTAGTTATACATGAATTCATGGATAGATGGATAAGATCCATCCCCAAAAATCAGATATTCATTTAACAACCCAGAAAAAGACCAACACCAAATCTATGAAAATCACGTTAGTTCTAGAAAGGATTTCTCCAAATTCATTCAGAAATTTTCCAAATTGCCTACGGTTAAGGGTAAATAGAGCCAATTATGAAGTGGATTTTGAACAATTTCACCATATTCACCATATATTTCTAGGAAATAAATCCTGAAATCAGGTTCCTAAATTAATGACGGGAGTGTCGGATTGAGTGCAGGATAGGGTGTAGGATCAGGTACCGGATCGAGTGCAAGATTAGGTATCGGATCAGGTATAGGACCAATGGGATAAATATGCATAATAACCAAATATATATATCCCAAATCATTATATGTAATCTTTAAATTTATGTTTTAAAAATGAATAAAATGTGATAAAAATATTGGTAAAAATATACCTTGTTAGAAATTTCATGGAATAGCCTTCAAACTTATGAAAATGAATCTTATATAGACGATAAACATGAAGAAATTCAATTACAAGACTTGGTTCTTTATCTGATGTATAGATAGGATATGGGAAAAACTGGGAGCTAGCAGTCCCCAGGTTAAATAAAGGAAAATGCATTTGTGAGTATTCCTAGGTAGTTCAGCCCCAAGAGGTTACCTAGATGACCTAGTCAGTTGAGTTAGTTACTCAACAAAAGAATATAAATATGGAGGCACCCTCCTCATTTTTCACACACCCATTCACTCTCTCATGTGCGCATTAGGAGGGAGAGCACAATTAGGAGGAAGAGAGAGAGAGTTGGAGAAGACATATTCTTCTTGGTTTATTATATCTTGTTATCTTGTCTTTGTGACGGAACTATTCTGAGAAAGATTGTGTGGTTTTCTCCTTTATGGTTTCTCCGGTGAAAATCTTTGTGTCTTGTGTATATTGTGTATCTTTGATATCTTGTTTTTCTTTTTATTCTTTTGAAGATAAAGATCCTAAGTGAATAACATAGAAAAACTAATAATTACTCTACCCATTCGCATGTAAATGCCAATTATTTTTTTCATTCTTTCATAGTATGCGACTTTGCTTTCTTTAATTGATTTGTAACAAAAGCACTTTTAAGACATAAAATTCTACAATGGCATATTAAATGTATAAAGTGTATTTGATGATGAATGAATTCTTGATTTAAATGTTCTGATGTCGATATATGTTTATAAGAATTGACTAGCCGCAAAGATGAATATGTGTGTCCTTTGACTCTTCATTATATACTAATATTATTTATTATTTATTAATTCCAACTATTTATTATTATGTATTACTATGTTTGTAACATGGAGACCATAGAATTCAACATATGGATGTTGGATCAATTCTAGCATGAAAAACAAGGGTTAATGCATGTTAATGATAGGTAAACAATGTAAGAAAAATTGATGATATATTAGTTGAAGGATTGTAGAAGTTTGGTAATGTGTTGAAGTTTCTAGGAAATGCAATGAGAATTTTGTAAGTGGGAGTAAGATCCAATTCATCCAATTTGTTAGATAGATGTTGTGAATAAATACAACTTTAGTGAAGAGTGAGTGTGTAACAAAGGAGGAGAGCATGATTTGCTCGCTACCCCGGGCATTGTACTTATTTATAGTTTTTAAAAATTACAATGGTAGGGTGT